>JANHFT010000001.1:664656-690313 GCA_032467955.1 Pseudoxenodon macrops | reverse complement strand
ACCGGTTCGGGGGCATGGCAAGCCAGTCAGCTTACCGGTATGGCGAACCAGGCCACATGTCCGGTAACGGTTCGATCAAACTGGACCGAACCAGGAGCATTTCACCGCTGCCTTGATCACATAAGCAGGAGCATTCAGTTGGGGTCTCTACTCAGTTACTGGTACATTTGGCCTGGTGGAAAATGTGACCATTTCTGAATTGTCAGGATGTTCTTAGGAAGGCACCCATGGAGTATGGAACTATTTGGCCTTCAATAGATTAATTTTCAGATCTATGCAGCTTATTACATCATGTAGAGTATGCAGAGGTGGGTTCTGAACCTTCTTACTGCTGATTTGCTCAGGGTTGCGCCTCGAGCAAGAGCTCAAAGCACATGAGTGAGCGCACAAGTGGTTGTCAAAAAGTAGCTTCTGCGCATGTGCAGAAGCAAAAATTACCTTTTGCGCAACTGCAGAAGCAAAATCCAAGGTGGCAGTGCCCACAGAGCCACTGACAGAACCAGCTCCATGACATCACCGCAGAGTTACTACCCACTCTGTAGAACCGGATAGAACCGGTAGGAACCCACCTCTGAGTGTATGTAACATTCACTGCAAAGTATAACATTGTGTGCATATATTATTGAACACACAACCACATCCCCAATCGACATGTCTCTGATATCACCACAAGCGTTCCTTGTATATTTTTTTCATAAACTTATGAGAAAAACAAGAGAGATCTCATATTTTCATCTTATTCCCTGTTCATTGTTAAACTTTCACTACGCTTTCCATTTCTTCTTTACTTCCATTATACGGTATATATCAACTATCTCTCAACTCTACATTTGCGCAAAATGTTCCAGAATGCAACCCTATTCACTTTTTCATATGCTTTCTCTGAATCAACAATATAAAATATATTTTCTTTTTCTCATTTTTATATTTCTCATTAATTTAAGGAAGAGCAAAATTCTGGTCTTTATATCCACTGGCTGGTAAAGAATACCACAGTTCTCAGATATTTCTCATTGTCACTTCTCATACAATATCAATTGGAAATCTGCCAGTTGCTTTCTCAGATATAGCTAACAAAATAATCCTTGTGTAGTTTTTGGATTCACCTTTCAAGTTATAAAATAGAACAATAATTAAATTTTTCTAGTCATCAGATACAGATACGCATTCACACACATATTAAAATGTCAGTCAGCCTAAGCAAACCATATTCATATTCTCCAGAAGGTCCATCAATTTCTCCAGAAGGTCTGATTTCCTTTTTGAATTTGGTTCTTATACATGCTATTCATTTCAGTTATACTCCTTAACATAGCGCATCATTTCCAAAACAATCCTCCTACCATCCTTTTTACCCCAAGCCAATTATTGCTTTTAATTTTAAAGCAATCCTTGTTAGAGAATCCTTGTTTATCCCTCCTCGTCTGTTCCCAAAACAATTTATCTTATTTTTTGGAGTATAAGTCGTACCTTTTTCCCAACAGAGGGTAGAAATGTTGGTGCGTCTTATACACCGAATACAGTAATTTTTGCCTCCTGAAGCCCCCCCTACATTCCATTTTTACGAAAAATGGGCCCATCTTTTGTGAAAAACAGGGTGCTCAGAGGCTTTGAAAGGTTTGCAGAGTGTTTCTGTGGACTGGGAGAAGGCAAAAATGCTCCGTTTTTTATCCATTTTTCACAAAAACATAGGCGTTTTTGCCTTTCCGAAGCACTCAGAAGCAGTCTGCAGGTCAGTCTCCCAAACCCTCTGTGCACCCCGTTTTTGCAAAAAAAACCAGGGTGCCCAGAGGGTTTGGGAGGCCTGCAGAGTGTTCCTGGGGGCCAGAGAAGACAAAAACTTTTTTTTTCTTATTTACCTCTTTGAAATCTTGGTGCGTCTTATACACCGGTGCATCTTATAGTCCGAAAAATACGGTAGTTCTTTTGAGAAATGATTTTTACAGCTGAGCCAAGCTCCTCTATCATCATTAGCTTATATAAGTCCTTAGACAGATCTCCATTTGGTGAGGGTTTCATTGACTGGAAATGCGTGGGGAATTGAATCGGACTTGTGTAAGGAGGAAGGTATCATCCTCACCTGTCCCAACATGTTTTGGGCAGTCCAACAGGATGGAGAAGAGAAGCTGACAGACTTGCAGGTAGACCCAGCCCTCCCCTTCTCATCTGTCCCCTTCAAAGGCCCATCTAGCTCTTTCATCCTTGCCTGCAGGGAGAAAGGCAACAGCAGCTTTTGCAGAGGGTGCTGGCCCCAGCTTGCTCTTTCCCACCTAATCCAGCCTCTTTTTAACTTCAGGGTGGGAAAATTCCCTTGATCTCTGGACCGTAGAGTTCAGGTGGGGGAGCCGGCACAGAGGAGCCCGTGTTAATGAGCTGCCCTTTCCCCCACAACAGGCTGATCCTAAGGAGCGTTACGCCATCTCAGAGCTTTTAACAGACTTGGAAAGTTGCAATGCCCGACGGGTCCTGCTCTTTCTTGACCAGAGCTATCCAGGGCCATTGGTAAAGAAGCTTCAGGCATCGCAGCGCCATCCCAATGTGGTGTTGGTACATAGCACCGCTGCCCTCCGAAGTGGATCAGCTTTTGCTGAATTCTGGGCAGGACTGCAACCCGACCAATGTCTACTTCAGCATACTTTGCCGGTAAGTGTTTAAGGACATTAATAGATATAAGAATGTAAGACGCTCGATCTGAAGTCTTTTGCACCATCTGCTGTCTGTCTCTTTTAAACAGGGGCTCTCTTATTATGCATAGCCTGTGCTCTGGGAAGTTGTCATCTCTTAGAAGATTCTCTGTCAATTGTAAACAAAATGTAAAACCACCCAAATAACATTCAAATCCAATATTAATGCTGGAATTTCAGATTATTTTACAACAGGGACTTTATTTCAAGAAAATTTGTATGGAGGCCAACTGATCATGTGATTCCGGGTGGCTTATAGAAATAAAAACCCAATTCAAAACCCAATAAACCCCCACCTTCCTGACAACAATCATCAAACCAACCACTCCACATCACCCTACAATCCCTAGGCTTGTTGGCAAAATTATGTCTTCGGAGCCTTTTGAGTATCAAAATGATGACCATTTCTGTAGAGATGATGTTCTACAGGGAGGAAGCCACCACAGAGAAGGCCCTTCTTTTTGGATCCACCAGTCAGACCTCCTTAAAAAGAGGGATTTTACAACAGGGACTTCACCAGGGATGGCTTTTAGCAACTGGGACAGAATCATTAACAGGACGGCTGACCTCAGTTTTCTTCCAATGGCACTGTAAGGAAGATGGGATTAAATCTGTCTTCAGGAGTAAAAAATCTTTGGCTACTTTGCACAAAGTGGTTGCCATAATACAGCGCATTAAACTTTATTGTATAGATAAGCCAGTTTCTGATCATCTGGCAATCAGGTTGATTTTCTCTTGTGAAGCATTATGTGCTGTGTGCAGTATAGGCAATGAGGAAGAATGTTATCTCTAGGGCATATAGTCAAATGTTCTTGAATGGCACCATAACAGATACAGGCTTTATTTGCCTGGCAGGTGGAACAAAAGACTAGCTAATTACATTTTAGCTTACTGAATTCTGCAAACCAACCCAGGTTATGCCAGTCCAGAAAACGGACTAATTGGGTAAACCATGGTTATACTCTCCTCTGAACATGATTACATTTAGCAACAATGTTATAGTTCAACTGGTATCAGGATCTCTGCATTGAAGAGAAGAAATAAATGCTAGCTCAGAAATATCCAGCAAAGTAGTCCTTTGATGTGAACTGGATGGAGAAATTGAGCTCTTTTGAATGGAGAACTTGGGCTTATTATATCTTGCTTTTTACTTTTTCTACTTCTAAAATAAATGTTGGATGTTCCTAATTTGAAAACGCATTTCAACCATAACTGTTTAAATTTGGTGACTTACATTTAAGGTACATTGCTGTACCTTCAGTTGTAATCAGTGGTAGCTTAAGTCACAACTACTTTTTCCAAAAGATTTAAGTGAAATTTGTGCAATAAATGTTCAGCTCCCAAACAAGGACGTTTTTCTTGGAAGTCTGCACAATTGAAAGCAGATGGGAACTGATGATGACCTGACTTCCTTTACTGAATAGCTTTATGGGGTGATGATGTACAAGGTTAAAGTCATGAACTGAAGCATCCCAGTGAAATTTATTCTGAAAGTTATCAACTGCCCTTCATAGTGAAGCCAGTTTCTCCTGTTTTTGCAGGTGGGTTCGTGGTCTGCAGTCTTCGCCTCTGGCACTCCAATCCAGCTGCTCAATGTCACATTAGCAGGAGCCCCTTGCCATTCTGTGCCACCCTTAGGAGAGGAAGAACGCCAGCGTCGCTACCACGGCTGCCAAAATCTTCCCACCATGTTGTGGTATCAGAGCAGGCACCAACAGGAACTGCAGCAGGATGACTGATCAGGGTGGGCGCTGTCTTGGGGGTGTCTACGAGGCCCAAAGCCTTGTTCTGTAACCAGAGGCCCTTTCCTCCAAGGAGTTTTTTTTTGGCTTTGAGGGACCCAGATGCAATTCACACCAACAGTCATCCAATAGGTGGATATTATGATACTGTTGCTGGACATTGCCATAGTAGGGAGAAACTTTCCTAGTAATTTGTCTACAGTGGACTCTACAGAGTCGTTCAATTTTCCAAGGCAAAACAGAGAAGCACATGCGCCACTGTTGGTTCTTGCATATTGTTAAAACATAAATACAGATGAGAAAATGTTAAGACCACAAGTGGGGGGGATGACACTGGAAGATTCCAGCTATAAGTCAGAACATATTTGTGGGGTGGGGAACAGACCTTTAGGGTAACAACTTAATGCCAGGGAGAGTAGGCAATGCACAGTGGAGGAAGGACAAGTGTAAAGGAGTAAAGCATCTATGCTAATGTACCTACTGTGCTGCTCTCTTGTGTACAGCAATGTCCCCACACAATGCAGATATCAATTTCCCTCTCATGTTTTTTATCCCTATAATACTCAGAGCATCCTGGTGAGACAGGAGTGGGTGGGAAGAACAAGTTTTGAAACAATCAAGCTCTTGAATAATAAAAAAAACCCCACTGTTCGTTCTCAATTGCCAACTGTGGCTGTTTACTTGACACGGAGACCCATAGAGTTAGAATTAATACAGGGGTGAATGCCCTCCTGCTGCCGCAAAGGCAATCTAGCAAAGAACCTCAGGAAGCACAGCTACCTGTTCCTGCTTTCGAAAGAGTCAAAAACCTGGGCTGGACGTTGGGATCATCCTGATGCGATCGTGATCCAATGTGTTCCTGACATACAGTAGGCTAAACGTGCTCATTAATTTCTAACTGTTATTCCTCTGTGGTTTCAATCATTGCAGCTGCAGAATTTTCAGCCATCCTATCACCTGAGTTTCCATAAATACAAGTCTGGTCACGTGATGACTCAACGACGATAACAAGGACTTACAACCAAAATTCCAGTCCCAATTGTGGTCATAAGTCAAGAACTACCTATAATATTCATGGTTATGTCCCAATTATGGTTTTAAATTGAGAACTAGGTATAACGTGCATGTAAAGGCTGGTAATTAAAGTTACTAGGCTAGAAACTGGGACACAGTGAGTTCTGAAGCCACTTGGGTGATTAGGCCAGTCCCTCTCTCTGCCCTAGGAAAAAAGCAATGATAAAGCCACTTTTAAATACTCTCCCTCCCCCAAATCAAGGACTTGTCCAAGCAATTACCAATTAAGACTGATTCAAACACCTAAGACACAGATATACACAGCATGTGTAAATAATCAAACCTGTGATAGGGGAAGGACACTGATGTACAGATAGTTCTCACTTAACAATTGCCCTGTTTAGGAACCATTTGAAATTATGATAATACTGAAGAAGTAACTTTATGACTGGCCTCCTCGCACTTACAACCTTTGCAGCATCTCTGCAGTCACATGACCTAGATTCAAGTGCTTCACAACTGTCAGGCATTTTCAACTATTGCAGCATTCCAGTTATGCAAGCGCCATTTTTGCACTTCACTTTCCAATAGGCAGAGTCAATGGAGGAACGGGCAGTAAAATTGTAGGTTGCATTCGCGTGACCATGCCACTTAGTGGTGGAGTTGGCGACCTCACTGTGGTTGTTAAGCAAAATCTACCTGTACTTTAGGAGAAAAGGCTACTAGAAGCCTTTTCTTCATTTATTACCAATCTACTATTTATTACAATTTTTTTCCACAGTACAACTGATCACAGCTGCCCATACAAATCAGCAGCCTGGTTTACATATCTTGCTAAGCCACCATGTGGCTTATTTGATTCTTACGTGGTTTTTGATATGAAATCTAGCAAGAATATGATTTAAGGTATAACTAAAGAATCCTTGGCTTAACATCATGTGTGAACCCAATTTTTTTTCCTTCCCTCATCCAGAAATCCTTTGGTTTTCAAAATCAGAGGGTTTAACCTGTTTTCACTGATTTTTTTCTAACAGCTCCCTTGTATTTATTCCGTCAATTGATTATCATGGACTTTTATGAGTCAATACAAACAGGGCTAATGGATCTGGACTGCAGACCAATAGATAACAGAAAAAATGACTGGTTACATATCCTTTTGCTGCCATCTAATGGCTATCTTGATTTTTGCAACACATGTCTGGTACTAAAGGAATATTCAGTGAGACCTGGTAGGCTCTCTAGCATCTTGCTCACCCAGGCCAAGATTACCTCACCTTGCGATAGGGTCCTAAGTAAGTAATAATTGTCAATTCTCCATATAGCCACCATGAAGGAGCAGCTAGTAAACTAGGACACAGGTGAAAAGGTGCATTTCTTCTTTTCTCTATTCTACCATTTCCACCCACAATGAATTTCTGCCCTTGCTTCAATTTTCTTTTATTACCGTCAGATATAAATAAAAACCAGATTCATAATTATTAGTAAGACCAGCACTTTATGAATCTTGCTCCTCTCACCAATACAATAGTTGAAAAGGATTTTCAGTCAGTTGCTGCTTAGTCCTCTCTTCTTAACCAGCGAGACTGAAACAAATGCAAATTGATCTGAAAACAGTTTATGAAAATCAAACAGACATTTCAAAATCGGAACTTATGAAAATGCGCCTCCTTTTGCTGAGGCTTCCTCTGGTTCCATACAGAACGCTGGCAATACAGCTGTAAGTATTTTCCTCTCCCTGCCTACCCAGTTCATCTTGTGAAGGAAGACATTTGCCTGTGACAACAGTGGTAGGGCAGGGTGACCCTGGTCCCCTGCTTCTCCCCTTTACTGACAAGTCTGGATCACCAAGCAACATATTTTGCACCTGACAGCTGCTTGTAGGACAACTCCTTGTTGTCCCATCGCTACGAGCAGGCTAAGAATAAACAGTCTATGCGTCCTTTAAATTTGATTTCCATAACCACCTTGGTGGATCTGCTAAATGTTCTAAGGACTGGAGCTTTCCCATTGTGTGAGAAGCCATCACAAATGTTCAGGGTAAGTTAGCAGCCCCCCTCTGTTCAAGCTCCATCGTGCAGGAGACATTCAGTGGTTCTTTCAGTTGGTTGGCTATGATTTATCCTAAGCTTCTTCAGGCTTCTTCTCTTCAGGCTTCTCCTGAGTTTTGGGTTCATCCTGAGTTTTGGGTTCATCCTGAGTTTTGGGTTCATCCTGAGTTTTGGGTTCATCCTGAGGTTTAGTTTCAGATTCAGACGTCACACTGCTTTTTGATAATTCCTCAAGGGTAGCTTTCGATAGGCTGACCTTGCTGTCGATGTCTGAGCCACTAGGCATCTCACTTCCTTGTTGAGCCCACATGTCAGAGTAGAGGCCCCCTTTGTTCAGCAGCTGCTCATGCCTGCAAAATGCAGCAAAAGTTAGTTTAAAGGACTCCACAGAAAGCACCTCCCTTGCTTGTGTTGCTCTGGACCTTCGCAGTGGAACTTTCCCGACATCACATGTACCTATACCGTACAGGGCACGACCATCCCGTAAAGCCCGTCTTTTTGCCACAGGCGGTGACAGCTTTCCCAATCTGGACATTGGTCAGCAGGTTTTGGTGGCGGAGGGGGATAAACAGGAAATCGAGGGAGTTACAAGAAGGGCTCAACCTTTCCGCCCCCCTCCCCCAAGCTTGCACAGTACTCTTCTCCACCCTAAGAATGGGAGGAAGGTATGTCAGAATGAAAATCACTGCCCCAGAATAATCCTCTTATCTTGCCTTGGGAATGAGGCATGTGAGGTCACTGCCCTCACATGGGGACAGCACTTACCTGCACTTGCTGATCTCTGGAGAGCAAAGGGAAGGGAAAGACAGCTTTCTTCTCTGCAGCCTGCCCTGCCCCTCTCCTCCCTACACCCAGACCAGTGCAGTTCTTTCACCTTTCCTCTTGCTCTCACATGTAAAAAGAGGCTGTGGTGACTGAAATCGATCCAAACAAACACTGGGGCTTCAGGAGGAGAATTGTCACGTCGAAACATCCCGCCAAATGGCTTTCAATTGCTGCTTCTATTGCTACTTTGCACTAAACTGGCTGGTTAGAGTGCAGGTGAGGAAGAGAAGGGTGTGAGGGGCATCAATGCCCAGAAAATAGTGCCATGATGGGGATGGGGGGGGGGGATAAATCTGAGCAAGATTGATCAATAATTTGCATCTGGGGCTAATACTCCACTTCTGATCTGACTGTCTCAAACTAACCTGGCAAAGTAATCTAAGGCAGTATTAGAAGCAACAATAATAATAATAATTAATTGTCCTGTTGCTGTGATTCCATTGTCTATTCTGTACAGGACTTGAAAATGTGGAAATCCACACTTCTGTTAATATTTGTTTGGTGGGAAGTAAAGTGGGGAGAATATAGTGGTTCACTTCCTCCTAAAAAATCTCTTGAGTTTTTTTTAAACATTTGTTTACCTTCCACGCTCTACCACATGGCCGTCCCGGATAACAAGAATTTGATCAGCCTTAACTATGGTTGATAACCTGTAAAGGACAGATAATTACTATTACTTAGAAGTCAGTATGTACAGTTCGACAGCTGTCAATACAACACATGACATGCATAATTTGTCATCTCAGATGTAATCCATCTCTGGGGAAAGAACTATACAAGGATGTTGTACATCTACCACTCTTCAGAACACAAAATGTTGTACAACATACTGTACAACATACTGTAGCAACACGAATAGCACTTAAAAGACTTATATAGTGCTTTACAGGACTCTCTAAATGACTTACTAATGTCAGCATATTGCCCCCAACAATTTGGTTCCTCATTTTTCTGACCTCAGAAGGATGGAAGGCTGAGTTAATTTTGAGCCAGTTAGGATTGAACTATTGGCAGTGGGCAAAATTAGCCTGCAATACTGCATTCTAACCACTGCACCACTAAGGTTCAGTGTGTAATGTATGTAATGAGTAGAATATTTAATACTTAGCAAAGCTATCTTGGGATGTCCTGAACTCTATTGGAATTCTAGCCATTCCATATCCTATGGTGATAATTCAGCCACATGTAGCAGCATTCAGGTGTGAGCGCCAACTATCTATAGTGTATCAACCCTTGTTTTCCCAACCTTGATGACTAATATCTTGAGAAAGGAGGGGAGAATAGCCGCAAATTGCTAAAAAGCCAAGGAACTCTCCCGAGGTGATTTCCACTGATGCTGGATGCAACAAAGGCAAGGCAAAAGAATATAACTCAACATAAAGGGCCTTTGGTAATTCTCTGCTAAACTAGGTGTCCTAAGGGCAGGACTCATCCCTGAAGGAAATTCCTCTGCAATGCCCTGTGCAGATGCTCTGGAATCTAATCACAATATAGGAAAAAAGAAAAATAGAAGGCACATATCTCTTGGATACATATACCAATAGCACTTAGACTTACATACCGCTTTATAGTGCTTTTACAGACCTGTCTAAGCGGTTTAACAGAGTCAGCATATTGCCCTCAACAATCTGGGTCCTCATTTTACCCACTTCGGAAGGATGGAAGGAAGGCTGAGTCAACCTTGATCCTGGTGGGACGTAAACTGCCAAATTGCAGGCAGCTGATAATCAGCAGAAGTGGCCTGAAGTGGCCTTGCGCACTGCGTCAAACTGATGTGCCATATTCCATTTATGAGAGTTCTCTAAAATTCTCTTCTCTTTTGGCAAAGATTTTAAAGAAACCTCTTATACGTCAAACTGAATGAGAATTGGTAGAAACAAATACAAAATTTATCTGTCTAGCCCCACAAAAGATCATTGTATTTCCCTCTGTCCCCTAAAATCTGGAAAATATGCTTTCTACATTATAGTCTTAATGTAAATAAATGCTCCAGCTCCTAGGTCCGGGCACTATTCTTTATCCCATCAGACCTACAATGTTTTCCTTGCTATTTGCTCACTGACTTTATGTTTTTCAAAGATCTTTTAAATATTAGGATGCTGATATGGCAGAGCTTTCATTCTCATCTTTAGTGCTACCAATGCCTCTGCATTCCTTTTGGATTATAGAAGCGTAAAAGGAGTAGGTAACCAGATTATTGCTTAAAAATGATTAAATTCAGAAAAAAAAGAGATTAAATTAGAGAAATGACCCAAAATATCCTGGGATCGGCAACTGTAGGGAATGACTGACTATTCCTCTACCATGTGACCTGATTATGTTTCTGATGGCCCTCTCACAAAACGGCTGTTACTGTTAAAACATTCTATTAAATGTGTAGAATGTGTAAATGTGTAAAACAACCATTTCAAATGGTACAAAAAGATACCAAAGGTTCATTAATGAAGTCGCATCAGTCAAAAAATGTGAGTTTCCGATTTTATAACAGGCTCTAAATTTGTCAAATGTAACAAAGATCTTCCCAAACTAGCAAGGTTGTACAACACTTCAGGGATAATTCAGGAAAAGTGTTTTGGATGAGTGGGAGCACAAATAGATCACTTCTATGCTGAACTTTAAAACGGCTACGTCTTTTTCCTACAATTTGGCATGTTTGAGATATTTCGAGAATGCAACTTGCAAAATACCCAGCCAGCCTCAAGAAGCTGAAGCTGCAGTACTACATTAGGAAGATACCAAGCCTGGGACCTTGAGCATTAGTATAATGCACAGCAGATAAAAGAGTATCCACATCCAGAGACAAGGAAGTACTGAATACCAAATGTTGTGGAAGAAGGAGAGAACTACTGCCTCTTTGCCGAACCCGAAACGTCTGGATTACATTGAACCTCTGGACTCACCCAGAGTGACTTCTGTATTTTTCTTGCTAAAGAAGTTGAAGGCAGAGCTGCTTTAAGGATCCAGTTCAAGTTTTTAAAACAATATTTAACAAATACGATTGCAGGCAAATGGAACAAGACAAGACATGCATTTGATCCTCTTTGGTACAAGAACAGATTTCCTTTAGCTAGAATTATGCTTAAAACCTGTTATTTAAAATTCTTATGAAATGGCGTTTCACCTTACCTGTGAGCCACAATAATGGTGGTGCGATTGGCGCATACTTTAGCCAGCGATGACTGGATTTTCCTCTCTGTTTTAGTGTCCAGTGCTGATGTTGCCTGTAAGAGTCAGCACATTGTAGCAGAGCAAAGGGGGATAAAGAGGAAGGTAATGGACCCTGAACCTCCTTTTAGTGTCAAGTCACTGGCATATTAGTACCTCTAAGCCACCTATGTTGTTTCAGTGCCGTGGTAAAGAGCTGAGAGATGCTCTTTGTAGTTCTATACTATTTTTATTGTGGGGAGAACTACCTGGGAACAGGTTGAAAAAATGGTCTGGGAAACAGGGAAGAGAAATGTAGTTGTAAAGAATAACAGAATTTGTGATGTTATCCTCCTCCCAAATGCTCCCAGAATTCAGGCTTTGTTTTAAAAAAAAAAAGAACAAGAAAAGACATGGAAGGGCAAAATGCAAATGTAACTTCGGATGTGGGAAACAAATAGATAAAACTACAAGTAATTCTTGATTTATGACTGGTCCCTTAGCGATCTTTCAAAGTTATGATGGACCTTCCTGGAGGTACCTACGATCCAAATTCTTAGGTTGCCCTCTCCCTCCCCTCCCTCATGACTGTACTTCAAGCGCTCAGCAACTGGGCCACATTTATGGCTGTTTGCAGCATCCCACGGCCATGTAACCATGTAATTTTGCCACCCCCACCCCCCCCTCACCAAAACAGCATTTACTTCAGTTTTCAGCAAAATCATGCTCATAGTGAAGCACTGGTTCACTTAATAACTGTGGTGTTTCTTTAATGACTGCTGCATTGGGTCGGTTGTGTGGGTGATCATCATGAATTACAGTCATGATGGACAGGCTTCATTACCGTTGTAACTCGAGGACTATTGTATACTTGCCACACACATGGTTGCAATGTGGAATGCAACCATGGATCGCAGACAATTGTGTCCTTTTCTCAGCTACTCCATTGGATATTAAACTTAATTCTCCTACCCAAGCTTGGATATTAAACTTGATTCTTCCGTTCTCCTCCCTCCCATCAGCAAATATCCCACATCCAATAGGTTGTTCTCCCTAAGGAACAGGTGGACCTCCTCTGGGACTCAGACAGATATGAAAACAATCCTTCTCCTCCATTACCTCATCAAACAAGATGATGTCAGGGTTCTTCAAGATGGTGCGGGCAATAGCAACACGCTGCTTTTCCCCACCACTCAGCTTCAGCCCTCGCTCACCAACCTGCGTCTCGTAACCTTTCAGAGGAAAGTAAAACTCTATATGTAAAAAAGGAAGGCCATTGAGATACAAATTGCTGGTCTCTGCCATTTAGGCAGAGCATTTTAAATCTTTAGTAGCAGTAGCACCGTCCTAGATTTACCAGCAAAGAATATTTGGTGTCTCAGTAGACACTCTTAAAAAAACAACCCCAACATTTCCTAAGCAGGTCAGTTAAAAAATATGAAAAGGAAATAGGATGATTTTGTAAACTGAGACATAGAGGCCAATCTCATTTCTTTCACTAGTCGGGATTTCATTCAGCAATTGGTCTTAGAAGACTGGTGGGATAGGGTGAGGCTGAACTGATTTGGCCCCTCAGTTTTGGTAACTGTTGGTCACCTTTTCCCATCTGACTTCCCAGATATGCCATCCCACAATCTCCATACTCATAGAAAATTGGCTGGATGAGAACGATAGGAATTATTATTCAACGTGCAGAGCAGGGGTGGGTTCTAACTTACCTAGCCACCGGTTCGCTGCCGCGTGGGTGCGCCTCGTGCGTGCACACATGCGCAGTAGAAAAAAGGCCCGAAAAATTCCCCTCCCCCAAAAAAGGCCGTAAACAAGATGGCGACGCATGCGCAGTGGCGGAAACTTGGCTTCTGCGCATGCGCAGAAGAAAGAAAAAAAATTCTTTTCCAAAAAAATAAAATAAAAAGATGGTGGCACCCACGGAGCAGAACCGGCTCTGTGACATCACCAGCAGCCTACCTACTTGGTAGAACCGGTCCAAACTGGTAGGAACCCACCTCTGATGCAGAGCCTGGTTACTTGAAGGACCACCTGTCTCTCTTATTATCTGCTCAACCGGTTCAATCCAGCATGCCTTCTCTAATGCAGCATCTGCCCTCTGGAATGAAGTTCCCTGGAGATCAGAGTGGCTCCCACCCTGATGGGTCTTCTGGATGGTCTTAAAAGACCTGGTGGTTATTCTCACAATCTTTTCGTTTTAGGCTGGGGTAGTTCGAGCACCTTGCAAAATGTACGCATTGGCCGGATTTGCCATCTTATTGCTTTTTTAACTAGTTTGACTATTGTTGTTGGGTTTTATTTTGTGAGCTGGTCAAATTTGATGGCACATAGGTGGTGTCCAAGTCAAATAAATGAATAATAAAGGCTTCAGATAAGATTCAGGTAAGAACAAAAGGAGGTGCCTTTATACCAAAAAAGAATTGGTCCATACAAGGTCTAGAATAGTCCTGGCTCCCCCACCACACAGCATCTTAAAATGTAGCTTGCTATTATTTGCGTAGACCTACAGAGCTGTCAGTGGCTTCCGTTTGCAATCTTTCCCTACTGTATCTGCAGAAATTAAGGAGTAAATCTGAGCCCTGTACTCAACCATCGAGCGGACATCCCAGGGTAGTCACGTGAGATCAAGGCAAAGTGGTAGATAAATCTGAGGCTGTCCTTACCATCAGGGAACGTGAGGATGCGATCATGGATATTAGCAGTCATGGCAGCCTCCATAACTTCTTCATTGGTAGCATCAATGCGGCCATATCGGATGTTGTTGCAAATGGTATCATTGAAGAGGACGGTGTCCTGAGGCACTACCCCAATATGGGAACGCACAGAGACCTGCTTTGCCTGTGGATGCGGGCAGATGGAGGATGAAGTGAGAAGATGTGCAATTCACCTAGCTTATGGCTTAGAATATAGCTGCCATTTTCACGCCCGCACCAGTCTGATGGATAGCTAGCTTCAGGATAAACGCTAAAAAGACATTATGAATTATCAGGGCTTCCCAGCCTGCACTGAGGTGAGGGGGAACCTCAACTGACACCAATTCAGAAAGCCCAGAGAAACAATTCCGGAGAGTTGGCATTTCAAAACAGCCTTCCCTAACCAGTTACTGTTTTTATCTGCTTAGAGTGAAGGCCCAATCTATCTGGAAAGTATCTGTTTGAAGTAAGCCCGGCTTAAGATAAACTGAACATTCTCCGAATAGCTCAAACCCTTAATGTTCTCAGCTTGCAGAATGCATTGCACGTCTATTGTCTCTGCTCAGCATCATAATAAGCAATGGCTCGACCTTTTTAGTCACTTTGATGAATACAAGGGGAGGCAGGAAACGAAGGAATGCAAATGACTGTAGTGCTGCTGTGTTTCTATCTACTCTTAGAGAATGCAGGCACTTTAAACCAGAAACTATCCCAAATCATGGACAGGCTCAATCGTCTCTGGGGGGGGTTTCATTATTATATGACAAATTCTAGGGAAAATGGTTTGACTGGCAAAATTATACAAAAAAAAAAAAAAGGTCTGTGGGACACTGTGTTGTGAACACGCACCTGGTAGGAAATTATGTATCTTTCAACCTGCCTAAACTATTTGCCATCTATCTCTAGATGCCATTTTATCCCTATCCCCTTCCATTGTTTCCTAGGCATTGGTTCCAGTAACCAGGACAGATCTGATAAATGAGATAGATCCTTAAGGAAAAGTCTAACTGTAGGGAGTAATAGAGAGAAAATTAAGAGGATGGATTTGGGGAACCACAGTAGAATAAGAACAGAGGCCCAAACTGGAGTAGGTAAAACCTTGGTTCAGGCTTCAGGCCTGGGAGTAGGCCTAACTCTTCATGCTAAAGGTACAAAAACTCTGGTCAAGGACGGGGTTCCTCTTTTGTGCCAGGAAGACATTGCTGAGAGGACAGTTAGTATTTTTATCTCTGCAAGCGTAGGCCGTCCCAGACGGTTATATCCTGTTATTCTCCTTGAACTGCCACGTATGTTATAACTCATGATATGCTATGTAACTCCTTTCAGCCATTATAATACTCCCTTTATTGTTTTCTTCATGACCGAATGTCTACGCTAGGCTGTTTCAGTTCCTTATGCCAATACTGACTGTATCCTGTTGTTTTCGTCAATATACGGATATATATGTTATAACCATATATGGCTTTATATGTACCCCGGAACTGCACTCCTATAAATATCCTGTGTACCGAACCTTTCGGGGTTCAGACATTTTGTTGTGCTCTTACTGTTTGAACCTGCGCAATAAAATCTTTCCTGCATTGAAGTGCTTGGCAGACTCCTGTCTTTTCTACAACAACTTTCACACTTTAGTTATGGCATGAGAGTGGCATGCCTTTAATGGCAGCTTTTAATAGTGTATAATAGCTCATGGCCAGAGCTTAAATATTTCTCTTCCATGTGTTTATCCTATGAAATGTAATATTCAGGGCAATGAGACCATAAATGTCTATTAAAATATCAGACAATACAGCAGTAAAACAATAAATAGTGATACTAAAACTAGTTTAAGATTGACAAAGATGGGGAGGAAGGGAGCAAGATGCACACAGTGAGGAAGTGGGGTCTTATCTTAGTCCATTAACCACCTCCACAATGACATGCCCTCATTGGAGCCTCAGGCTCATATCCAATATCCATATCCAATATCATAGGACAGGGGTATCAAACTGGTGGCCCACGGGCCAGATACGTAACACACAGGCCATACCCACCCCAGCTCCGAGAATGCAAAACATCACATGACGGCATCGTGACGCGGTGAGTTTGACACCCGTGTCATAGGATAACAGGGAACAGAAAAAGATATAGAATGGCATGTTACAATTGAATGGGTAATAGACACAAGATATATAAGGTAGATATATGGCAATCAAGATAAGCTGATTAGCAGTTTGGAAGATCCTGAACCACATAAAGAAAGTAGGCAAAGGGAACTGAAGAATGGCATGTGTTAGAGTTAATGTTTCTCAACCTTCTAAAACATTTTAATTATTTTATTGCTGCATTGTTTAGTTTTCTGTTGAGGTTTCTCATGTATTAATACCTAACTTTTTGTTACAACTGAAATAATGGCATTTCTTTTAACTCTTACATTGTGACTTTCACTGTAAATTGCCTCATACGCTAACAGGGACAAGGTAGGATATAAAACATTTTAAAGTAAGTCAAAGTAGGAAAAAAGGAATACAGTTACAAGGGTGACAAACTCATGTTGTCATGGTGGCATCATGTGATGTATTGGGACTTTCCTCCCCTTCGCTAAACTGGGCATGGTCAGCATGTGACGCATCTGGCCTGTGGGCTGGGAGTTTGACAGCTCTGGTTTAGGACATGGATGAATTTTGATTTACAGTGGAGAAAATAATAAAGGAGAATATTTGTAGCTCAGGGTTGACATGATGGGTGCTTGGTGCTTCTCTGAGCTTCCTTGTTTTCTTGCAGATGTTTCATTGCCCAAACATCATCAGTGCTAGTAAAGAGTGTTGTTTGCTGTCAGTTTATATTCTAGTGTTGCCCTATCAACCTAGAATATAAACTGTGGGGATGACTTTAGAGATTATTTGGTTGGGCTATTTACTGTTGGCTTCTTTGGCAGTTACTTGACTGAGATATTGTTTGCTTAATTGCTGGTCTGATGTTAACCTTGGAATTAATCTATGCTGATCTGGATGCTGATTGCTGGTGGAGAAGTGCCTGGAGTCTTCTTGTTCCTTTTTGGTCTGGGTGATAGGCTCGTTTGCATAGCTCTTTGCAACTTTATTCAATAATTGCCCTTATTCAATCATTTATTGTGTTGCTGGTCTCCTTTTGCAGTAAAAGAGGTGCTTTCCCCTGAAATAAAGTTTGCTACACTGATGCTTGCCACCGATACTGAAAATTTTCCCCAGCTAAGAGGAAGTACACCTTTCAGCTTGGACCCAACTCTTAATACTGATAATACAGCTGAAATATTTTGATGCTAGTACGAAATAAAATAAATGCATTCAGCCTCCAGTAGCAGGGACGCAGGAAGGAAAGACATTCTCTCTTGTCCATGGTTGGGCAACTATGACCCCTTTACAACCTGTAGACTTCAACTCCCAGAATTCCTGAGCTGGCATGGCCTGCTCAGGAATTCTGGGAGTTGAAGTCCATAGGTCATAAAGGGACCATTGTTGTCCACCCCTGCTCTAGTCTCTTCCTACTGTGTAAATTACATTGAATGGGTTTGATCTGTCTCCATTCTCCATTAAACAGATTACTATTCTTCCAAGCTTACCGTCATATTTCATATTTAGTCTTGAAATTAAATACACCTGAAATAGATTATTTATTAGCTTCTTTAAATTTAACCAGTAAAATTTATGGGTTCTGAATTCAAGAAAAGTACACAGAACATTTAACAGAATAACAGAGTTGGAAGGAAACTTGGATATCTTCTATTCAAGGGGTGGGATTCAGCTGGTTTGGAGTGATTCGGGTGAACTGGTAGTTACGGCCAGCAGCTGGGCACACACACACCGGCACTATCCCGTCTTATACAATCACTGTGTTTTTGATGCCGCACGCATGTGTGTAAGGCCCATGCATGAGCAA
This sequence comes from Pseudoxenodon macrops, assembly GCA_032467955.1. Classification (NCBI taxonomy): domain Eukaryota; kingdom Metazoa; phylum Chordata; class Lepidosauria; order Squamata; family Pseudoxenodontidae; genus Pseudoxenodon; species Pseudoxenodon macrops. Next base: position 672,257 of record JANHFT010000001.1, on the reverse strand, counting down.
AGCTATCCTGTCTTATACAATCACTGTGTTTTTGACGCAGCATGCATGTGTGCAAGGTGCACATGCGAGGAAAGGCAGCATGCGCCCATGCACGATCACATTTTTGATTCTGCGCAAACCAGTTGTTAAATTATGTGAAGCCTACCTCTGTTTTAGCCCAACTCCCTCATCAAGGAGACCCCCATACCATTTGTAAGCTACTTCATTCAAAACCAAATAACATGCTCAGTGTTTGATCATATTCCTTATCACATTTAATATTCTAAAGAAAATATGAAGTCTGCATTCTAGAAAGTGTTTCATCTCTGATGAGCCACACAAAATCCCAAGCACTTGAATATAATATTTGGTTGGCTATTTGATGTAAATACAGTTTCTCAGTGACTAGCTACACTGACAGTTAATTTTGAAAAATGCAGGGCTATAGAATTTTTATATTAACCTGTATTATTCATATGAGCAAATAGGAACATTTCCCTAATTCTCTTAGAGTAAGAATTATAACACACACATTCACACACACCATTAGTATTTTAATGCATTCTAACAATTTGTATGCTATCATTATGCTGCAGTAAGAGCTCTCTTATTAAGCACTGATATCAATATTAATGGATGTGGTGGCTCAGTGGCTAAGATGATGAGCTTGTCGATCAGAAAGGTCAGAAGTTCGGTGGTTTTAATCCCTAGCGCTGTGTAACAGAGTGAGCTCCTATTACTTGTCCCAGCTTCTGCCAACCTAGCAGTTCGAAAGCATGTAAAAATGCAAGTAGAAAAATAGGGACCACCTTTGGTAACAGTGTTCTGTGCGCATTTGGCATTTAGTCATACTGGCCACATGACCACGGAGACGTCTTTGGACAGCACTGGCTCTTCAGCTTTGAAACAGAGATGAGCACCGCCCCCTAGAGTCAGGAACGACTAGCACAAATGTGCAAGGGGAACATTTACCTTTTACCTTTATCAATATCAACTTTGCTACTGGTGCCAAAAGGAAGAGAAGCTGTTGTTCCAATTTGAGAAGTTTTTACTTCAGCTGAATCTGACTGAATTGGAACATAATTCTTATTTTAATTTCCAAAAAAGGGTCATTAAAAATGAAGCAAAAAAAAAAAATCCCACTAGGTAACTACAACAGTTTGTAAGTTGATTGTAGGTGTAGAATTGCCAATATAAAATCATCTGCAGATGCCCCAACTCTACTTGATTATTTTCTTAGGGGGGGAAATTGCTTATATAACCTGGTGCCTCAGGAAGTTGACTCACTTTGAATGTTCTTAAATCTTTCCCTGTTAATGGTTTTTATAAACTTACTTGTTCATTATTGCTGCCTACCTTTTCTGAGTAATCCAATCTGGCTATTTGTCAATCCCACATAACTTCAGTTTGGTTTGCTGACTTTTGTGCCTCCCTCATCCCTTCCATGTTTTGCCAGGGCAATATATCTACCTGTGTAGAAAATTTCTATGCCTTTTATTGGGCCATTATGGCTGAAGTGAAGCTTGTTTGTTTCCTGAGCTTTGGCTTTTGCCCTTCCAGGATTACTTCAGACTCCTCCAGTGTCACCATTTCAAACAAAGTCAAGGTGATTAATGTTGCCTAGTTGATGAGTTTACAGTTCTGGGTCTTTCAAAGATCAACTCCCATGCAAATGGGTTTTTTTCCTCCTAAAGCAAAATTAGGAGGCTGTTGAGTGACTGGCATGGTCACCTGATGTCGCCTTCAAATTTATTGCAGGGTTATTCCCTGCTTTACTTCTGATTTTATAATTAGGGGAAGTAATGGTAGCTGCTTCAGAAGTAGAAAAGGGTGTTCTCTGTCTTAGTTAATTGGCAGCTCTTGGTGGTTCTGGAAAAAATAGGGTTTGTGCTAAATGGTTATTTATAACAGCTGCTGCATAAATGCAAGTTTGGGCAGTTGAAGCCATGGTTTGGCTGAGATTATATTTGAAAATTTTGCCTGATTCTGCAATTTCATCTAAAAGGACTTATGAAAGCGATATTGTGTAGATGCATTGAAGTTATTAAGGGGGGGAAAAAAACAAGGTTGGAGAAATCTCATATGTTATGCAGTACTTTGGCATATAATCTTGGAAAGAGGAAGGGAAATTCTACCACTTTGACCTATCCAGCATTTTACAGTTTGATTGGCTAGCCAAATTCAATTTCCTTTTTTTTTATAAACATGAGATGATTTTAAAATGGCCTATTCATGTAAGAATAACAGAAGGTGAACCCAGATAAACATTGGACTATATATTGAGAGAAAAGTGTTGTTATACTGTTGTCTTCAGAGAAAACTATTGTGCAAAATAATAATGTAGCCCTTTATTTCAATATGGTTATTTCTTTTATTTTGCTAAGTGTCCATTGAGTCAGCTGGGTAATATCTAGTCAACGAGAAGGACTTGCAAGGTCTTATAGAGTTCATTAGGAGTGATTTACATAGATCACTTTCATGGTAAAATTGATAGGGCTTAAATATCCTTCATTCTGGCAGGATAATGAGTTATGTATTTCTAATGAGTAAAATAATTGAATGGAAAATGGAAAATTATGATACGCTCTTTTTGGTTCTGACATTAGAGGCAAAATAACCACTTTGGGAAATGCAATCCAATATATGTACTCAGTAGTTAGATTCGCTGAATTCAATAGAATTATCAACAGGAAAGTGGATTTAGACTTACAGCAATGTCATATGACAGAATTAAATACAATCAACTCTTACTCAGACTTAGCAATGCTAACTCTAGAAGTATTCTCTAAATATATTATGTCTGAGAACTATCAAATGTGGCAATAGAGCAGAATTCCATTTTGCCACAAGACAAGGCCGTGCTCTGAAAGTAATACAATAAAAGCTGCTGTTTTCATGATCAGCTTTGCTTGAAAGTTTCAGAATATCCTATAATGCTGGTAATTCTCTGTGGAAAGACTCAAGAACAAGATTTTAGTGTCAGAGTGGCCTGAATGTGACTCTAGTTGCTGACTTAGACACAATTTCTTGCTTTTCTCCAACGCTTATGACAATTCCTTAGTTTTGTCCTCTGTCATTTACCATATAGCTTCTAGATTGTAAATTTCTGTTCTTTATGCTACATTTTATCCTTCCTATTCTTCTTATTGGAACTTTGCCTAAAGACTTCAATGTATGAAGGATTGATGCAGAAATATTCTAGAAAAGAATAATATTTGGTTTGCTAATTGTTTGAATTGGTTTTACTTAATATGTCAGGGGTTTTTTAATGCAGATTTTTTAAATCTATTGTTACAAATCTGAAAATCTCTTTCCACAAGCTACTATTTGAGAGAGAGAGAGAGAGAGAGAGAGAGAGAGAGAGAGAGAGAAATATAGGGAATTCTTCATTAGTGTCAAACTCCTTATAATTTGCTCCTTAGACTATGATTTATCACTACATCTCATCCTTAAAAGCTAATCTAGACATGGGGTGAAAGATCCCTTAATAGGATTTGTGCATTTTATGTAAAGTGTTAATTGCAGCTGTGTGCAAATTTATAGCAGAGGACAGCATCAAAAGTGGACAATTGTATTGAGGGTTGGAGGTATATTCTTTTCTCTATTTTTAAAAATAGCCCTTCTATAAAAATGGGACAAACAGAAACTTTGGATACTATTGATGGGAAGAACTATGTTTGTGGGAAATAATGTTATTTTCTTACCATCTCCAGTGTTACAGATGTGGACCAATTTGCTTCTCTGCTATAACTAAGATTATCATGGTTTTTTAAAATGAAATATAATTCACAAATCTCTTATAACTTTAATTTATGCTATAGCAAATGAAGGAACATTCAGAAATATCCTGTTTCATTTTGGGATAATTTTTACCCCATTTCTACTTCCCAACTGAAGCAAAATAAAAATAACAAAATAGAAATCTTAATGTTATTTAGCAATTGTTATGTAGCAAAATAAAACTCTTACTATAGCAGTGCCACATAAAAGGTAAATATTACTCTGATTAAATGGTAGAATATCGAGTTGATGAACACTAACAGTATCAGGTACTCTTAAATTGCCTCACTGAATTTATTGTTTTAATTGAGTGCCTTATATTTAAGCTAAATGAGTTAATTACGTTTGAGGGGAAAAAAAGTCTCTTGGGGGCAGAACCTGAATTGGCAAATGCAGAGAATCAGACAAAGGTTTTAATATTGTTTATTGATTTGTACAGATACTCAATGTTTTAGAGTTGCATAAACTGTAAAATATGAACTTGGCAGTACTGCATTAGAAAAGGAGGAACAAGAACTGATTTAACCAGACAGCTGAGTTCATTCTCCCTTTCTGATCTCATTCAAAGCTAAGGGAATGGGAGGTCTTTATTTCATGAGATCATCATAACACATCTGGGTCTGATTTACTAGACAATGCAGTAATTTAATTATACCCATCACAGAGTTCATGTTTGGTCAGAATAAAAAAATGAAATGAATGAAAAATATGTGTTTTTTTCCTCCCTCAGTGACGAATCGTGTGCTCCAGATAGAAACAACTTTTATAGAAAAAATGAATCTTGTGAAAATTTAGATGATTTCACAATGTTGCCGTATTTTTGTGCCCATCATCTATTTACTTGGTAAACCAGTACAGTGGCAGGAGATATGCAATATGAACATGATAGTCACATGTTGAAATATTTAAAGTGTCACAGAGTCCATGGCCTAACGGTTAAAGTTAGGAATCTCTCTTATCTCTTGTCATTTGGACCCCTATATTGTCCTATCTCTTCATTGATCCATGATAGAAATTTTCAGTTAAAACAGGTCCATCTGGAATAATTTGGATTAAATACATAAGACATAGTATACATTTTGATCCGATCCATGTTTTCAAGAGCAAGGTCCACCATCCTTAAACAGCACCCTGAAAACATCTTATTTAAGCAGCTTACAAGGATGAGACAAATATAATTAGGATTTATAGATTGAGTAGTATGGGAAGACATTTTAAATAGTGGCCAAGCCATTTATTAGCCAGATGAATATAATTTGGTGCTCTGTAGTGGGCCAAGAAAATGCTCAACAGCATCCTTGAATGCTCTCCAGATCATTTTCTCTAGCCCCACTAACAGATCTTCAAACTACTTGTCATTAATGCTGTATCTGATATGTGAACCAACAAAAATGCCTTCCTTAATTTTGGTATCAGTTACTCTTGGAAACATCAGTCTCAAATAACAAAAACCTTCAACTTCCTTGTTCATCACTTTCACTCTAATGTTTCATCACTCTGAGTTTTATGCAAAGTGGAGAAAAGGTATCTTTATTGGATCAATAAATGGTTCAAGTGCCACATTTTTTCTGTCCTGTTTTCATATGCTCTTTTCATGTGTGCAGCATAGCCAAGAGGTACTAAATGGTACATTACCATTGCATAAAAACAAATTACCGTACTATAAAATGGTACACGATAGGTTAAATTACAGATTATTTTCACGATTAGCAGAAAAATCTACAAGACATACCGAAAAGTGTTCAAGAAGCAAAATCTTTGTTGTCCAGTGTAATCAGAAAAGTTTGCATGTGAACCATCTTTTCAAATCATAGTATTTGAATGTTTTATTATTTTATTCTTTTTAATTGTTTTATTATTTAGAACTGTAAGCTGCCCAGAATTAATTGGCTGAAGTGGGGGGCTACAGAAATTGAACAAGTAAACAGAGTGTGGATATTACAACTCACAATCAGTATTTTAATACATTAATATAGTTAATTCCTCATTATCACTACTTACATACTTTATTTTATAAACCTCCAATGTTTCAACAAATGGACAGTCTATTTTCATCATGTGTTCCATCATAAGTTTATTTCATTCTGTTTTCAAAGAGTTAAGGAAAAAAGAAGCATGAACATTTGCATTTAAATCATAGTTATTTTCTGAGACATATGACATTTTTTAAAGAAATCTTTGTGCCAAGAATTGGCTCAGAAAATTTGGTACAATATCCAGTGGATAACTGCATCCAATCTAGACATTCAATTGAAAGATGTTACAGTAAGTCAATTCTTCAGGATTTTTACTACACTATACTTCAGTTTCATAGGATTAGTCTCCCCTCACTCTCTCTCACATACACAATTTCTTAGAAATGATTCCCTCTCTATATCTTCCCATATTATCTTCTAGCTTCCATAAAAGTAGTGTCTTTGTTTTCTTGGTGAATTGTAGAAAAGGCTCTAGTGATGTTTGTTCTTGGCAATGGCAATTCCAGGGACATGAAATGATTTCACCTGAACTTCCCCCCCCATACTAAGCATTGTCTTCTGATAATAAAACATAAAACTGATCCCTTGTATTCTCACTGCTCTGACCTTTTGTCCCTGCTCTGGTTGGCTTCTGTTCCTCTGTCATGCTGATGTGGTTTAACCTACTGTAGTGATAAAAGTAAATTATTAAGGATCTCATTACAAAGGATTGACTGTTGTTATTCAGTGACAGGGCTGAGCACAGAGACAGAGCTAGTAATTTTTTTGTTGTTGCTTAAGCTGAGATGCTTATAGGCCTCCGATGAAAATGAAACTTTTCCTTTTATCTCTGGGAAAAATCGCATGCCAGAGAGAAAACAAAAGTAGCCTCTTTTTTCCTCCTCCACACACTCACAAAAAATGTGTTGAAGGATCTGTAGCACACCTAATTACTAGGGATTTTGATGAGTGGGGCACTTTTGTATGCCGTTGGGGTGCTTGTTTTATCTCATACTGCGATCTCTCATTGTGAAGTATTAAAGGACAATTTTTGTAAGCAAGATCGATTAACCTGTTTGTGTTTGCTCTGATTTAAGGGCTATACTAAGCTCTTCTGTTGCTTTGAAGCTACCATTCTCTTTAAAATGTCATAATTTGTCACATCATTCCCTTGAATGGAAGGGTTTAATCATATTGCTAGTAAACTATAAAATTATAAAAGTCGTATTTTTATTACTGCTCTTGCCAGCATTCTTATTTTGACATGACTGGATTTTCAGTCTCTGCAAAACTGATTTTTCCTGTATCCCCCTCATGTTGTTGCTTACTTTTTTGCTGTACTTTTCTCTGCCTTACCACATTCCATTGGTTGCTGCTTACAGAGGTGGGAATTGTGATAATTGTGATTATTATTATACCACTACTTTCTATTCATATACGTGACTGTGAAGATGGGAGGGTAGAAGATACTTGGCTGTGATTTCAGTGATATCAGTGATGGTTTCCATGATTTTCTTTAAGATACGACAAAGTTTTACTTCCCTTCTAATTTATTCTATTTAATGAAAAGAAGGACTAGGGGAGACATGACAGCAGCGTTCCAATATCTCAGAGGTTGCCACAAAGAAGAGGGACTCAAGCTATTCTCCAAACCACCTGAGGGTAGGACAAGAAGCAATGTGTGGAAACTAATCAAGGAGAGAAGCAACTTGGAACTAAGGAGAAATTTCCTGACAGTGAGGACAATTAATCAGTGGGACAACTTGCCTCCAGTAGTTGTGAATGCTCCAACACTGAAAGTTTTTAAGATGATGTTAGATAACCATTTATCTGAAGTGGTGTAAGGTTTCCTGCCTAAGCAGGGGGTTGGACTAGAAGACCTCCAAG
>JANHFT010000001.1:631317-644329 GCA_032467955.1 Pseudoxenodon macrops | reverse complement strand
GTCACATGACCACACTAAGCCACGCCCACAAGCCACGCCCACAGAACTGGTAGGAAAATTTTTACATTTCACCCCTGATCCAAAGTACTTGTGTTCACTAAGGACAATCAACAGAATAACCAGATTGCAGACTAACAACCCTGTTCCACTTATTTTGAAAACTGGATAGCTAACAAAGATTAAACATTTTTTTAAAAAATCAATTATGAGCTATTTTTGTAGCTAATCCTTTGAGAAACAGAATATATTTGGGGCAAAACTCAAAAGTTCAGAAATCCAATGCAGTATGTTTCATCAAGTTGTTAAACACATTACACAAGAAAAAGGAAGATTAAAAAAAACTGTTTTACAATAGCTTCATTTTTCCCTCCTGCTTCGTAAGAACACAGTTCCCCATTTGGACTTTGTCCTTTTGAAAAGTATTAGACAAAAACAGACATCATGTAGCTAAAGTACATAGTTCTGACAGGTCCTGGATTAACAATATTGATGTTCTTTCATAAAAGTTTGATAAATTGGTGCTCTAAGCCCTCAGTTTTTACTTATGTTGTCTCGTGTATAAGTAATGTCAGGAAAATGTGGAGCCACATTAATAAAATAAAAAAAAAGTATACCTCAATTCTACAAATGTAGAAAGAGAGAAACTGAAAACAATTCCTCCTTGATTGGGTTAGGTACAGGTAATCCTCTATTTGCGACCATTCATTTATTGACTGTTTGAAGTTACAATAGCACTGAAAACTTTACAGCGGAATCTCAAACTTATGATTGTTGCAACACCCCTAAAGTCACATAATCAAAATTTGAGTGCTTTGGCTTCCAGCACATATTTATGAAAACTGATTTGCAAGCGTCCAGGGGTTATAGGATCGCCATTTGCTACTTTTTTAGCTGGCTTCTGACAAGCAAAGTCAAAGGGGGAAGCCGGGTTCACTAAACGACTATGTGCTTCACTTAGCAACCAGGGTGATTCACTTAACAACCATGGCAAAAAAAGGTGGGAAAATTGGGTGTGACTAATGTTAACAACTATCTTGCTTAGTAACGGAAATTCTGATCCCAATTGTGGTTGTAGGTTGAGGCCTACTTGTATAAATTAAAGCTGAGAGAACTGACAGGCTTTCAAAATTCGGTTACAATACCTCATTAACGTACTTCAAGGTTCCTATCAACTCCTGTTCCCTAGCTACTTCCAAGTAGATTGTGCTTACTTTTCAATCTGGGGAGAATTTGCATATAAAATACTTGACATACTTTGCCATCTTGGATTGAAAATTTATATATGTCAGTATTTTATATGCAAATGTTCTGCCACAAAATATATCCAAGATGTACCTTAATCATTATTTAGGACAGAGTTTAATGCGTAGGTTATCTCCGATCACCTCTGTGAGGTGAAACTGGGTGTTTTGTAAATTGTGTATGTATATATCTTTCTGTATATATATACTTATGTGTGTGTGTATGCACTCAAAAATAAAAACTGAAATTTCAAAATGTTTCAAATATTTTCCTCCTGTTGGAAAGGACAAAGATGAGAATTGGAATATACAGGTAGGTGGTCCTCAACTTCTGAGCACAATGGAGCCCAACATTTATGTTGCTAAATGAGAAATTTGTTAAGTGAGTTTTGCCCCATTTTATGATGTTCCTTGCCATATTTGTTAAGTAACTGCAGTCACCTGCAGTTATTAAATTATTAACCTGGTTGTTAAGTGAATCTGGCTTCCTGACTGACGTTGTTTCTCAGAAGATTGCAAAAGGTGATCGCATGACCCCGGGACACTGCAACCAATCATAAATGTGAGTCAGTTGTCAAGCATCCGAATGTAAATCATGTAACCATGGGGAGGCTGCCATGGTCATAAGTCACTTTTTTCAGTATCATTGTAACTTCGAACAGAACTGTTGTAAGTCGAGGACTACCTGTATAAGCCCAGTATACATTTAGAGGCTTGCTAGAAGCAGTCTGCTCCCAATTCTTACAGTGTGGAGTGTGTGTGTGATTATTTGTCCCTATTTACCACTCTGATTAGAACCCATGAGCATGTGGTCGAGGGACAAGATTTTGAGCATAACCTACTTGGCTCCAGGGTGATTAGTAGAAGACTGGTTTTGCATCAGAAGTTTTCTCTTCTCCTTGTCTAGCTCAGCCAAGATTGCAACCCTGTTTTTATTCTGAAAGCCTGGGGATAAAAATAGAGGAAGGTAAAATGTCGGGATGGCGAGTTCTTCCTTTTAACCTCTCAACAAACTTCACGGTCTTAAAACGTTTCAAAAGTGATCTTTCAGAAAGAAAAACGGAAGATTTTCCTCTTGAAAGCAAACATACACCATACTTACTGGCAGTCCTAGACTTACGGCCACAATTGAACCCAGTGCTTATGTTGCTAAGTGAGACATTTGTTAAGTGGGCTTTGCCAGATTTTATGACTTTTCTTGCCACATTCGTTAAAGGAATCACTGCAGCTATTAAGTTAGTTACCTGGTTGTTAAATGAATCTTGCTTCCCCCATGGAATTTGCTTGTCAGAACAGCGCAAAAGGTGATCACATGAACCTGGGACACAGCAACGGTCGTAAGTATGAACTGGTTGCCATGCGTTTGAATTTTGATCACATGACCATGGGGATGCTGGAAAGCTTGTAACTGTGAAAAACGGTCATAAGTCACTTTTTCCCGTGCCATTGTAACTTCAAACGGTCACTAAATGAACAGTTGTAAGTTGAGGACTACCTGTATTTAATAAAGGTAGTCCTTGGCATAGGATTATAATTGGGACCAGAACATCCATCACTAAGCAATGCATTTAAGTGAGTTGTGACTGATTTTACACCTTTTTTGCCATGGTTATTAAGGGACTCACGCAGTCATTAAGTGAATCCAGCTTTCCTTATTGGCTTTGCTTGTTAGAAGCCCCCTGGGAAGGTCCCAAACGGTGATCACCCAATCCCAAGAGGCTGCAAATGTCATAAATACATGACAGTTACCAAGTGCCCAAATTCTGATCACATGATTTTGGGGATGCTGTGATGTTTGTCTGTGGAAAAAAAGTCACTTTTTTCAGCACCGTTAACAGTAACCTTCCACAGTGGTTAAATGAATGGTCATAAGTGGAGGACTACCTGTATCTGACCCAATTAAGGAGTACAGGTAGTCCTCTACCTACGACCGCAATTGAGCCCAAAATTTCTGTTGCTAAGCGAGACATTTGTTAAGTGAGTTTTGCCCCATTGTACCACCTTTCTTGCCACAGTTGTTAAGTGAATCACTGCACTTGTTAAGATAGTAGCCTAGTTGTTAACTGAATCTGGCCTTCCCCATGGACTTTGCTTGTCAGAACATTAACAAAAGGGGATCACGTGATCCTCCGGGACAATGCAACGGTCATAAATATGAACCATTTGCCAAGCATCTGAATTTTGATCATGTGACTATGGGGATGCCGCAGAGATCGCAACTGTGAAAAATGGTCCTAAGTCACATTTTTCAGTGCTGTTGTAACTTTGAAGGTTTGCTAAATGAACTGTTGTAAGTCTAGAACAGGGGTCACAACCCACGGCTCTAGAGCCACATGTAGCTCTTTCATCCCTCTGCTGCGGCTCTCTGTCGCCAGTCAGCTCCACAATTGATAGAGCTTTCGGTTAGGACACATAGAGGACAGCGGTGAAATCTACTTATTTTCCCTACCGGTTTGGAAGCGCGTGTTACTTACCTTCCGCATCACACTCACTTTTTCACCCTCTGCACATGCGCAGAAGGTAAAAAAACCCAGAAATGGTGACGTTCGGATGGGTGGGTGGAGCCTCGCGCTATGGCTGCCACCAGTTTTTCGAACCACTAGCAGCCACCACTACCTACTTGCCCAAACCAGACCGTGTAGGTAGCATTTAACCACTGGTAGAGGAAAAATGACGCCACGCAGGAGGAGACTTTATGATGGGGGAACCAGACTTCTGATTGGCAGAGGAAGAAGGACGCCGTGTAAGAGGAGACTCTATGGTGGTGGGAAACCAGATTTCCAATTGGCAGAGGAAGAAGGATGCGCTGGGAGGAGACTCTATGGTGGGGGAATCGGACTTCCAGTTGGCTCCAGAATTGAATGGGGAGGGGGCCTTCTGGTTAGGACCTTTGTGGCTCTTTGAGTGTTTAAGGTTGCCGACCCCTGGTTTAGAACTACCTGTGGTAGTTTTCAACTTCTCTTTTTTTGGATTACTACATTTCCTAGGGCTGAGATGTCTTTTTATGTTCTCGTGACAAATGTCACTTCGAATGTCCCTTAAGTGATTGGTCGTAAGTCAAGGACTACCTGTACCCCTTTTCCCCTCTCCTTACTTATACCATTAAACAGCTTCTTAATAAAATGAAACAAAAGACGTTTGAGTTGGGTTGCTCTTAGAAATCATTTTCAGAATTGTATCTGCACTACATTACGTCCCTCTGCTGTGAACACCTGAGCACAGAATTTCTCAGCAAAGCAACCCTAGAGAGAGACTATACCTTTTATAATGGTTTAATTGTGCTTTTTGGAATTGTAATCAACAAGCCAATTATCTTTCACTTTCTAAGGACACATTGTCTCATAAAGTTTGGTAATAATTAAGGAAAATTCATTTTACTCATTAAAGTTCTTTTGAATTATTAAAATATGGTATTTTACTTGCCTTTAACAATGACAGTGGCATAGAGAGAAGCATGCGATACAGAGTGATTTATGAATAGGAAGTCCTTAGAGAAATCCATACTTATAGACTAATGGATGCCCTTTGGTTTAAGGCTTTGGAACATTGATTTAAATGATAAATAAAATTGTGTCTGAAAACTTTTCCCAAGAGAACTATCTCTTTGTGAAGACCAATTTGAAAACTCTGTAATAAGGTCAGATAATTTAATGAGTCAATTTTAAAGAACATTGTACAAAAAAATGTAGGAAAAAAATGTGCTGCTATATAATTTTGTTGCAGGGAAAAACTGCCTATAAATCATTCCAATAAAAAACCCTAGATGTAATATATTGAATGCATATTAAAGAAAATTAACTTCACCCAATTTATGACAGTGAGGATGAAAGGTTAAAGTTAATTCATATGTTCAGAAAATTTGTTAAGAAAATAGTTCTAGGATTGTAAGATTTTCTTATCAAAGTAAATAACACTTTCTTTTCAACTAACCAGAGCAAGAAGAAGCACTGTCCTTATGTAGAATAATTGGATAAATACGATAAGTAAGTAAAAGTTTATAACTTAGGGGTGGTGGATGAAGGTTATATTATTTTGGCAATCTAAAGCTGCAGGGTGGCGATGTCATACGAATATGTAGACTAGTTTTTCAGAATTTGTTTTAGATAATTATTTTTTCTGGAGTTGGGTAGAGAGGGTAAGGTTTAGGACCCCAATTTTTAAGACTATTTTCCGATTTCAGAAAATCAGAAAGCTTTTGCACAACTCCATCTGGTATACTAGCCCTTCAGTCACTCATGTTCTCGTTACCTCGTATATTGACTACTGCAGCATACTATATGTGAAGCTGCCCTTGAAGACCACTTAAGAGCAGGGATGTCAAATTCAAGGACCGGGGGCTGGATCTGGCCCATGGGGTGCTTAGATCTGGCCCGTAGAGCCGCCCTGGAAAGAGCAAAGGACCAGCCCACAGTGTCTCTGCCAATGAAAACAGAGCTTGGGAGGGCTGCGTGCATCCCTTCCGAGCTCTGTTTTCTCTGGCAGAATCCCGGGTCACCACAGGCGCCCCCAACACAAGTGACATCGAGCTGGCCACATCCACCCTGGCCACACACACACCCCAGCCCCCCCAGGTCAAACACAACCCTGATGTAGCCCTCAATGAAATTGAGTTAGAAGCTCCGAGTGGACAAGAATGCAGACATGAGGGCAGTATTGGGCATGCCTCAAAGGAATAGGGCTCAGTTATTTGACAGACCATTTATCGCTAATAGTGCCCTGCCGATAAGAACTGACATGAGTTGGTGCAGTTTGGGTCCTTCAATTAAGAAGTGATATCTTTTGAGATGCAAGGAGTATGGCTTCCTTATTGCGATGCCTGGGTTAGGGTGCTGTTCTGAAGGGCTTCAGAGACCTGGATGTTTCTTCCAGATCCTAGCTAAGGTGGTTGGGGCCAACTTCTTGAATAAGACTATGAGTTTTGATGTTTTGACCAGAGTCGCCATCTTGTTCTCTAACTTTTCTATTGTATTCTTATTCAGTTTCATTTATGCTGTAAGCCACTCAAAGTCAGCCTGAACTCTAAATCAAATCACTAAAATAATGTATCAATTTTTGGTGTAATTTAAGTAGGAGTGATCCCTAGGGATCTCAAAGAAAGGGACTCCAAGAAATTCCTACTAATTGTTCATTCCTGTCACAATACAGCTTGGCCTCGACTTAAGACAATTGAGCCCAACATTTATGCTGCTAAGTAAGAAATTTGTTGAGTGATTTTTTTCTCTCACTTTAGGACTTTCCTTGTCACATTTGTTAAGCGAATCACTGCAGTTGTTAAGTTAGTAACATGGCTGTTAAGTGAATCGGGCTTCCCCATTGACTTTGCTTGTTGGAAGGTGGCAAAATGTGATCACATGACACTGCATCCATCATAAATATTGAACCAGTTTTCAAGCATCCAAATTTAAATCACGTGACCATGGGATCCTGTAACACTGCAACAGTCATAAGTGAAAAAGGGCCATAAGTCACTTTTTTCAGTGCTGTTGTATCCTCAAATGGTCACTAAACAAACTGTTGTAAGTCGAGGACTACCTGTAAATTTATGTGGGGACCCATCAGTGATAGTTACGCCCAAGTTACGACTTTTAAGGTGATTGTATGAACTGGCAGCGCTGCCTACTCAGAGAAAAAAACTGAGGTTTGCCTGTAGTAGTACTGTAATTCAAATAGATAGCTTAATAACAAATGCAAATTAGAAGACCCTGTGACCTTCCAGACATTTTTGAATTCCAACTCCCCATTATCTCTGATAATGGAAATACTATAAAGTGTAGAGAGCCACACTGTGAACCCAACATAAACCCAATAGCATTTATTTTGATGTGCAGTAAAGAGCAAGGGTCACAAACATGGGAATGAAGCAATGGGCAACTCATTAATAAACCAATAAACCATCTGCACTACAGATGGAATTACATTCTGTCTTGTTTTTCAGGTTTTAGGGTCAAGCAAACTGATCTTCAGAGAGATGGCCTTTTGTCTCATGGTATTCTTAGAGGGGAGGGAAGGAGGAAGCAAGCCTTCATCTCTTGTATATTCTTGCCAGAACAAAGAAATGAGAATTCAGCTTGTGGCTAGACCTGCTTGGTAAGGGAATATGCATAAAGACTCTTCCCCTATTATCAACATTTAAAGAGAAAGTGGTTTGCCCTTCTTGCCCTCATGTGAAACTGTTAAGCAATGATGATTAAGCAACAATGATTCAGCAAAAAACATGTTGCCATGCGAAAAATGAGAGGGGGGAAAAATAAGCAATAACTTGCACCAAGGGCAACTTCTGACAGATTTATTCAAGGCTAGTCCAGTTCATTCAATGCTTGCTCATCTCCTTCTTTATTTTCTATAAAATTTCAGCCTATAAATAATCTCTTGTAATTCTCAAACTTAAAAAAAGAGAACTTCTCTGATATAGGCTGTCTTCAATTGCCTGCCAATTCAAATGTCTCCACTAGGTGAAAAAAACATCTTATTTCCATCCCATATTAATTGTAATACAATTAAAATGCACACCAAAGTTGACATTTGTATTACTGACAATAGCTTCATATATATATATATATATAAGGCAGCCTAAGGAACATAGTGTCACCATTTTTTTTTTTTTTTTTAATAGTCTTGTCTATTATAAACATGGCACAATCTAGGAAGGATCAAATGAGGCTCAAGTAAGCAACACATTGACTAAAAAAACTCCTCTATTCTACTTTCAAAATAGGTTACTGGTATTTGTTCAATATAATTGATTTTCATAACTTAGTGCTGCAAATGAAATTAATTTTCTGCTTACTAACATGAACTATGATTCATATATATGGTTCATATATACAAAGCACAACTTGAGCCATGATTTGTTGAAAGGGCCTGAGATACGTAAGACTGAGTTATAAATTAATAGTAGAAAACAAGTTTTCCATGATGAACAGCTTCCAACAACACTCTTTGGCACTAGACTGTACATGCTGTAAATCATGTTGTACAAGAAACAGAAATTAGCTTTATTTACTGCCAGAGAAACTGTATCGTCTTCCTATACCATATCATCCCCATGACTTTATCACTGACCCATCCTACCTTTTGGTTAGTGTCTTTTAATTCCCACCACCAAAGTGGGCTGTTCCATGAGATGAAGGCCAAATTCTCAGAAGAAAAAGCTAGAGCCCAGTAGAGGAGAAGGATTGCTCCATGGCCTCTGATCCGATCCTGCACCATCACCCTGGTGCGTTCCAGGTGCAGCAGCCCAATCGAGGTGACCCAGCTAATGGTTGACAAGCAAACATTCAGCACCATATATCCATAAAGTTCTTGGGTGCCCACCACTTGCCACAGGAAAGTGCAGAAGGGCATCAGGGCGAGGAGTAGAGAGATCAGGATTTGGGTATAGTAGAGGCGGGAGCGAGGGATATACTTTGGTTCCATAGTGCGGCTGAACTGAGCATAACAGGTATACTGTAGAGCACCCAATAGGAGACAGACACTAAGTAGCACTGCAGGGACCAGTGTGAAGTAGAAGCAGGGGGACAATCCCTCTTGAGTCCATGCTTGTGCCAGGGACTCATTTCCCTCACAATAGCTGTGTAACACCACCATCCTGCTGGGTGATAAACTGTAGAGACACCAATAAAAGAAACAGAAAAAGAAATTAGGAAACAAGTTTAGACACATTACATAGAACTTCAACCCCATTGACACGACAAGTTATTCACATTACATATTCACAATGTAGATATGAATATTTATTTCATGTATTCATTACACATAGTTTATATACCCCCACCTCCCAAGAGTCCAGGTAGTTTACAATTATAGAATTAAAAATATAATAAAACTATAATTTAAAAAAATCCCTCAACAACTGCCAACAAAAAAAGGCAGCGGATCAGTCACCCCAAAATCACATCTTGGGAATAGCAAGAATTTCAACTCTGAGTTTACATTTGTTTTAGATGTTATTTTTTATATCATCATCAAGTATAGGTATTCCATATGTATGGACCATGCTCAAATTATCCTACTTCACACACTTTATGAGAAGACCTAGTTCTTTAGAAAAGGCTCTAATGCTGGAAAGGTGAAAAGAAAAGAAGAAGGGGATGACTACCAACAAAGGAGATGAGTAGCAACAAAGTAGATAGATTTGGTTCCAGCAGAGATGAAAGAAAGCCTGTTGAAAGACCTGAAGGCCTTTAGGGACAGATCATGATGGAGCTCTATCCATGCTGTTGACACAGACCTGATCACAAATAATGTTATGTGTATGATCCCCAACCTGGAATAGAGACCAAGCTACTGTGGTTACTCCTATTTTTGAGAGATGTAGTCTCAAGACATTTGGTGAGCACCTCAAGGACAGAACTTCTGGGAACTGCAGAAAGTGCTTCTGTTATTGAAGACGAAAGGAACAGCCTTAATAAACCTATCTGGATGTTGCTTTCTATAATGAACTATATTGTGCTATCCAAGCTCAGGAAGCTTGTCCCAAAACCTCTTGCATCTCTTTTGACTTTTCTCTGACTTCATGAGGCTAGATTTCCCATTGTCTGAATTTCTTGCACAATTAGGATTCTCCTGCATCCCCTGAATATACTATTTTCAAGAGTCAGAAACAGATCTCTGCTTCTGGCTCACAAGACTGACATTTACATGCCTTGCCGAGTACCCATCCAGGGTTTGCTTCTCCCCCTTTATTTCACTCTGTCCTTTCAGAGGACATTTAAATAGTACTTAAATGTTATATTGTTATGACTACATTTTGCATGGGGGAGTTATAGGCAAGGTGTAGTAGACCAGTGCTTTGCAATTTTCTTCAAGGCCATCCCCACAAGAAATATCAGCTGTTTCTCCAAAGCCTCTGAACTTTCACAGAGAAAATGGTGTCTTTCAAACTCCCCCACCCCAAAATGGTGAATTATTCTGCAAATCCCCAAAACTTTAACCTTAGGCTGCCTACTGTAGACCTCACCCCATTCCTAAGAGGTCTTTAAGGGGCGTGCATAAGCGCACCAGCTTGCCTACCCTCCCTGTCCTAATGTTCCCTTTTATTCGTATCCATTTCATGTATTCATAATCTTGTTTGTACATGTATTTGTTTTCTAATATATGCTTGACGAAATAAATAAATAAAAATAAATAATCGACCAAGGACGCCCCTGGGAGATCAAGATTAACAGCGGGAGCTCCAACCCAGGCCACGTGAGTTATGGTGACAACCCAGGACTTCAAAACATGCCTGATCCGCCACATGCCACCGAATTCCACTAGTGATGCAAATAGCCCTTTGCCTAGTGTTTTCAATCAAGTCCGGTGCTCTTCCACTGGGTTTAAGGGGGAAAAAACGATAAAACCTGGGTACTAGGTGGGAGCAATGGAAAACCGCACGAGGTTCTGCATCCCTAGGGATCTCCCATCGTCCGCAGCCACCACGGCCAATTGCACTCCGACGTATCTGAAAGTAACTCTAACCGATCTATACCTTGTGCGGGTCTTGGAAAAAGCAGGTCCTGGGTGGGTTATGGGGGGGAAAAAAAATCAGCCTAGGGAGTGCCGTGGTGGGAATCGGAGGTGAGGATCTTCGGGTCACCTGTACAGGTGGAAACGTTGCCCGCCCCCTTTTCCCCGTGCGATCCCGTAGATGTGGGTTTGCGCGTCTCCGGGCGCAGGAAGGATTTGGCGAGAGCTCCGCAGAGAAGCCACTCTCGACCCTTCACCTCGCCTACGTCCCGCTTGCCGGCACGGGGACTCAGACGCTTCTGCTTTAACCCATCCGGCCCCAAAGATTTTCAAATGCCTTACCGGGTAACGTCCGCTTGCTTGCACGAGTGAACGTCCGACGCAGCGCGTCTCTGCAGCGAAGCAGAAGCCGCGGCAGGCTGTACGGGTTCCTCCGGGCCTAAAACCCCGCCCATGTACAGTACTCTACTTGCTAGCAGGCTTCCACTGGGTCCTAGCTGCCGCTGTTTTTTCTTCTCAAACAAAATAGTAACCTCAGCTTCCCGCGGACTATTACATTTCTGTCGGAAAATGAGTGGTCGGGGAAAGCCGTGAAAGTAGCTTCTCTCCCCAATTTTAATAATGGGACCTATTCCTGCTCCCTTCCCGTTGCTCCATAATAATAATAATAATTAAAAAAACACACAAAGCGTGTCAAATGTTAAGCAGCAGCTCGGTTTAATGACCAGAGTGGAGCACTATCTACAGAAAATAAGAGCATTCAAGCATGTGTTACACTGAACTCAAGACTTATTTGATAAATATATGCTACGGTGAATTTTTCCTTTGTCTCATAAAGTAAACATTCATAGCAGCGCCACTTTCAACTGTGGAAACGGGGTGACCTTGAGTTCAAGGAGGCTCTGAAGGTAAAATGGGGTTTATGCCCAGCGTACCTTGCCGAGATCATTGGTGAGGAATGAAAAATATTAATGTGATTCATGCCCAACTCTTATCTACTGTTCATTACTTAACTGATCCAAGGGCACAGTTTCAGCTCTGAAATACTAATGAAACGAAGATGTATATTTTAGCATATATAGAGTAGGGATACTATATGTGGGCTGCAGATAGGGATAATCACAGGATGGCAGCTATTAACAGTGTGATTGAACTTGTGCAAGTTAATTACGGTATGTATGTTGAATACATTGTACACATAATATAGAATAACAGAATTGGAAGGGACCTTGGAGGTCTTCTAGTCCAAAGCCCTGCTTAGGCAACCCTACACCACTTCAGATAAATGGTTATCTAACATCTTAAAAACTTCCAGTGTTGGAGCATTCACAACTTCTGGAGGCAAGCTGTTCCACCGATTAATTGTTCTAATTGTCGGGAAGAATTAATTGGTGGAACAACTTGCCTCCAGAAGTCACCCAGCTGGCTTCCATACCTAAGGCAGGACTAGAACTCACAGCCTCCTGGCTTCTAGACCAGCACTTTAAACACCACACCAAACTGGTTCTCAAACGTACGCAGAACTCAATATGACGGCAGAAATTGTGACCAATTTCCACCAGATTTTAAAAACAGGATTGCCTTTCATCCGTGCATGTCTAAAGTCCCTACACACACAGGCTGTCCTTCCCGGCCACACTCTGGAAGAAGGATTGCGTAAAATTTTTGCCTTTGAACTTGGACCCTTAGGCTCAGTTTATGACCGAATGCCAACCTCCACGCCCACATATCTGGGGTCCTAAGTTCTCCAGGGACAGCCGCGAATCCCAGCTCACCTTCATAGCAGTCCCGCACCGAGTCAAAGTAAACATAGTATTGATGGCTGCCAATTAGCAGGAGGCTAAGCCAGGAATCGAAGGCGTAAATGGGGACAATGAAGAGAATCCGGATGATGTAACGCTGCTCGTTGGGAATGGTGTAATTTTTGAGGTGCAAGAAGATCTGAGAGAGAAAAAGAAGAGAAGAGGCACAACACAGGATCAGATGCAGCGTTTCCAGGGAGAAAAACATACAGAGCCAGTAGGGAATCAATGTGCTGTAGCTAGTTGTGTGGGGATGTGGTGGCCTGTATTTGTCTCATCCATAGACCTTCTTAAAGACCAACCCAAAAGAGTTTTGGGAGCTGGAGGACACAGATACCACACATATCTGCTTGCGTGGCCTTCAACCTGGCATTAGTCCCAAAGGTGTTTTTTTTTTCAAGAGGCAACTGGACTTTCTGGTTTTTCCAGAAACCATAGACCTTGAAGAAGTTCTGAAGAAGCTCCTTGCATGAGAAGCGAAACGTCTTCAAAGAAAAACCAGAAAGTCCAGTTGCCTCTTGA
>JANHFT010000001.1:608469-624805 GCA_032467955.1 Pseudoxenodon macrops | reverse complement strand
TGTTACTTTTGTGCAAAGTGTAAAAGTTGGTTTTTGAGCTCTTTGTGGCTCTGTGAGGTTCATGCTTGTTGTTGCAGTAGCCATTTTGTGTGCTTTTGCATTGTGTGTGAGTCAGTTGTGTGGATTTTGTGTTGTTTGTGTGTGAAATGTAAAAGTTGGTTTTTGAGTCATCCTATCACATGACCACCAAGCCACACCCACTAGAACCGGTAGAGAAATTTTTTAGATTTCACCACTGTTGCACAGCCCTAATAACAATATAAATCATGCTCAAGCTAACTTTTAAAATTAAGATTAAATATAAAACAAATCTCATATAGTTTGTTTTCACCATTATATCTTTCACTGTTCTGCCTCCATTTCCTTTTTCTAATGCAGCATTAGTTACAAAGACTTTTCTGGCCTCAAGCCAAGACTTCATAAATCATAAACTTTGGCCTCTCCAGCAAACTAGATGCCAAAGTGTCAACATGCAATGTGTACTTTTAATCTTTATTATGATGTACTGTTTTGTTACATGTTGAGCCACCAAATCTACTTATAATTGGAGGATATTAATGTGACTTACAAATGAATGAATAAAACGTGCACATAACAATACACATTCGTATCTTTTAGATTTATACATATTTATATATTAATATGTATTTATGCTGCAATGCCTTAGGCAAGCTCACAAATGGCCACATATATACAATGAAATCTTCACACCATCCTCCCTCCTCTCCCCTGCCCCACAAACACCCCCTGCATAAGTCAATATGATCACATTACCTCATGCATATAGAGAGCATGCAGACTCATCTCAGTAGAGGCATATTCTGAAAGAATTAGGCTCTGGAGCTGACCTTCCCAAGCACTGCTGCCAGAGCTTGCTGTCCTGGCATCCACCCTGCAGCCAAAAGTGAAGGAAAGAATCAAGATGTGGTGTTGGGGGGAAAATCCACTGATGTTCAGAAAGACTGCCTCCCCTTCCAGCACTCATATATGTTAAATAAAGCAACTTTTTAATCAATCATATGTGCACTTTGCAGCTCTATTCTAGCTGGGTACACAATCATGGCTTATGATTCTACATCATCCAGAATGGGACTGTAAAATACCCATTCAAAAGATAAAGCAGCTTTTGTAAAGCCTTGGAGAAGTGACCAAGTTTATGAAGCTTCAATCATACAAAAAAATCTAGATGGTTCAGGAAGGGACAATTAAAGGCCTAAAAATGTTCACCTTAGTGGGGAAAATGACATTGCCTTCCCCACCCCTCTACCAGAAAAAGCATCATCAAGTAAAATTACTCCTCAGAATATACTCTCAAAGCATCCCAGATAAAATATTGATGAGATGGTTGATCTCTAAGAATTTTTCCAGTAGATGCTTACTAGACACTATTTCTTACCCCGAGCCTGTCATTGCACCATGTCCCCGAAGCTGGGCACCATCAGCATGGGAACTACCATGTATTGTCTGGGTAGACTGAAGAGGGGAGAAAGAACGCAAAGCAGATGCCACCTCAGAGACAGCAGACAGATGCCGTGAAGTCTGTGCATCACGGATTGTCTGGTACCCAAGTGCCGAGGAGCCAGCAATCACATTGGCAATCAGACTGTGTGGCTGCAGACAGAAGAGGAGAGAGATTTTAGCAGGAACTGGATTCTCTCCCCATGTTGGTCACTAGGACTTCACCACCGCTTTCCAGTTTTAGCTCTGAATCTGCGGTGGGCAGAGCTGGAACCTCTCACACTCCCATTCTAGAAGCTAATCCATTCACTTAAATCCCAGCCCTAGAAGGCATGTAGGATTTTCAGGAAGAGGTTAAAACTGGATAGAGAAAAGAAAAGCAAGAGATTCAATGAGATTCAGTGGGAAGCCTTTATAGAAATTCTACAAAAGGCACCTAAAATTTGATTGAGAGTGTCAGTAACAGAAATACTGTGAGGACTGGGGTTGGCTACTTCTAAGGACTTTGTGATTTTTGAGAGCCACATGAGGCCATTCATTGATGTCACTAGAAGACATACAGCAAAAAGTATTTTCTTTTTTTCATGCTTTTGAAAATAAGGTGAAAATCATCTAAAAATAAAAAGAAATTGCTATTGTTTTTATCCTTAAACTCCTCCAAAAAAAAAAAGGGGGGGGGCAAAATGACAGTGTCAGAATTTGGGAATATTGTTGAATTGAAGCCGAATTATTCCGGACTGCTAGAAGATGTTGTTTGCAGCTCCTGGATTGCCAGTTTCTGTTTTAAGAAGTGCAAATGAAAGATGGAATATAAGAAACTCAAAGCAGGGCATGGAAGATTTCAGCCTATACAATAGTTCTCGCAACAAAAGTGGCTTCTCATGAACTGAGTTAATGCTACTCTGGTGAAAAGAATACCAGAAGGATAAGGAAAGCCCTTATGCAGAACTGGTCAAGTCTTCTTAGACCACATAGAAGTTTTTAGGAGCTGTAGTCCATTGGAGCCACTGCACAGATCAAATGACTATGCATGGTTGGCATCGTGCCTCAGTTCTTCTCAGCCTATCCAGCAAGAACACTATTCTTGGCTTAGATTCCCAAAAAGTTTCCCCCCATTCTCAAAGCCCTATAAAGTGACACCAATTTTCTCCTTTTTCGGGGCAGGACATCTCACAAAAGTAGCTTAGCCATTTGTTAGTTCTCATCATCTTCTATGTGGGTACCTCAGATTCAGATTGTAGTGACTGGATAGAGGTGAAAAGTGCATTGTCAGGCAAGACAGCCTGCTGGGCCAATGCCAGGCTGCTATCACGGTGCACCCGCTCCTTAAGCAAGCCAATGAAAGCTGTGCTCTCCCGAGGCGGTTGCCAGTGTGGATTGGTGATGGCAAAATGCATGAGGGACAGCTCTGTCTTGCCATCCTCAGCCTGCTGATAAATGGAGGCTTCTGTCTTCCCAGCTGACATCCACTGCAAAACAGAGCAGAGCAGAGCTCAGGAAAATATCAGAGCTAACTATTCCCCCATCCTTACTTACTTGATTTTGTGCAAGTAAAAAAACAATACAATGGCTACTCCTTTGAATCATTATTTGTTCCAATATATTCCTTTTAAGAAACTACAAACAGGGTACATCTGATATGTAAATCACATTTCATATTGTGAAAATGAAATTCTCAAGTGTACTACAAGCCTAAATTAGTGATTTGGCTTTTACAGTCATTTAAGGTTACAGCAGAGGGAAATACTATTTCGTACCTTGATAACTTAGCTGATTACCACCACATGTAAACTGCATTTTACTAATTGATTTCCTCACTTTTGTGCTCTATGACTTAAACCACTTTTCAGATATACTTTCATTCAGTTAACATCCTACTGAAGAATGCAAAGTAAATGGCCTTTTCTGAATTCAAATTAATTTCCAATTTTTTTCATTTTTGCTGGGACTTACTGCAGGATGCCCATGCTGGCGCACATCCATTTGGGCAAAGGAGCAAGTGTCTCCCACACCCACCACCTCCACTGTAAAGTTGCGGAAGAAGTCGATGATCTCCAAAGCTTTGGGCCTCAGACAGAAAATGAGAATCAAGGGCGTCACAATAGGACTAAGCAGCTCTTCCAGAATGAACACCTTTGACAAACACAGGAAACAAACCATTAAGTCTTAGAAAACACCACAGTGAATATTACCAACATAGCTCAGGATGACGACAGGCACGACTGCTGTTCCAAATGTTCTATACTTAGACAAGGATCCTAAATTTCTGGAGATTCCTATATAAACATCTTGTTTATAACTAGCAGCTACTCAGAACCTCTCTTGATTGACAGTGCCCTCCCACCTATCCTATCTTACCGCCTTGTACTGGAAGAGCTGAGCGAATTCATCTCTGGTTTCATATCGATGGGCACTTCGTTGCCAGTGGTCAGGCATGTAATGGATGTGTGCCAGAATCACTCGAAGCAGCTGCTCTGGGCAGAAAACCAGGTGTTGGTCTGGGATGAAGGACCTGCAGGGACAGATAAGGTGCACAAGACAGATAAGCTGGAGCCAAGGAGTTCTACATTCCTTGAGAAAAAGCAGCAGAGAAGGAAGTAGCTTGTTGGCAAAGGGTGCATACCGGAGGTGGGTTTCAGCAGGTTCTGACCAGTTCTGGAGAACCGGTAGCAAAATTTTTGAGTAGTTCGGAGAATTGGTAAATACCTCTGACTAGCCTCGCCTGCATCTATTCTCTGCCTCCCGAGTCCCAGCTGATTGGGAGGAGATGGGGATTTTGCAGTATCCTTCCCCTGCTACTCCCACCAAGCCACACCACACCCACCAAGCCACGCCCACAGAACCGGTAGTAAACAATTTTTAATCCTACCCCTGGTACACTTATTCTTTTTTTTTTTATAGTAAAGGATAAGCTACAGATAAAGATTCTATAGCAACTGTTAGTGCTTCAGATACAGCACAGGCAGTTCTAATCCATGTATTCATTGTGGAGGAAGGCAATTAATCTTACACATTTTCATACCACTTTCAGACTGTATTTCTTTTCTTTCAAAAAGTTTTATAAAGTGCGATATTAGTTTACTTACTTTAGGGCAATCTTGTAATAATTCCTCCAATGCCAATTGTTAATTGACATGGCATTGGCTGCAGATTACATCTCTCCAGAACCCTTACAACCATTGAACAACTTTATATTGTAACTCATAAAATGTCAGGTTGATTTAAATGCTTATCCATAAACAACAATGTAAAAGAGAAATCTTCAACTTGCAATTATTTATACCAATAAAGGAGAATATTTGTAGCTCAGGGTTGAAATAAGAGATCCTTGGTACTCTCTAATTGTTTTCTTGTAGATGTTCATTACCCAAATTAGGTAACATCATCAATGCTAATAAGGAGTGTGGTTTGCTCTGTTTATAGCAAGTCACTAGAATATAATCTGAGAGCAAAGCCCACTTCTTACTAGCACTGATGTTACCTAGTTTGGGTAATGAAACAACCAAGCTCAGAGAGCACCAAGGACCCCTCAATTATTTATATCCTGTTTATTTCTTACTATTTCATCTCTTTATTTGCTAACTCTTCCACTTTCTTTCTCCGTTTCAATTCCCTTAAGTAAACTGGTGACTTGACCACTAGTAGTTTTTTCCTCTCGGTTATAAAGTTACAGTGTCTGTGCACTTTATAGACAGTGAACAACTGTACCCCTGTTAAATTCAGTTTAAAAAAAAACAATAACACATGACAAGTAAGTCTAAGATTCCTGAAAAACCAGATTTTGTCTCCTGACCTCTCAAAGCTTTATGACGCAAATGTTAGAATGACGCAAGTGTTAGAATGAATTCAACTTCAAAGCATCCTGCCATCATGATTAATGAATTAGGAAAGGCCTTTGCTTAACTGAACTGAAATACATAAATTGTGAAGCTTAGTTAACTCTTAGTTAGTCTCAAACTCATGGTACTCCTAGAAATGTCCTAGACATAGCTGCTAAAATAGGAACGAGTATCACTGGTAATTTGTCTTCTAGCAGTAAAATCAGAGAGGGACCAAACATAAGAGCCCTTGTTGTTTAATATATATTTTTTAAATTAATAGATTGCTTTTAGTTACTACCTGCATAGTAACAATTATTATTCTCCAAGCATAAAGAAAGCCTCCTAAACCATGAAAGCTTCAATCCAACCATTCCCACTCACCTGCAGACAGTGACAGCCACTCCCAGGATGGTGACAGTTGTGAGAACATGTTCTACAGCTAGTACATCTTCATCATAAATGGTGAGGGCAATGAGGACAGCAAGGATAGAACCAGCAAAGAAGGCCACGTTCTTTGCCACAACAGTAAACAGGGGAGAAATGAAACAGTTCATGTACTTGGAAGCTGGCTTATAGCCTTTGCTGAGTCTTGAGTGCAACTCATGGTCCAGCTCATTGAAATGTCGCAGGTAGCAGCGGCCATAGAGAGACCAGCAACGGGCACCCAGGCTGCCTGGTTCTCTCTTGAGAATTTCAGTGTAACTGAAGAAAGCGTAAAGAATCTGCCATATAAGTATAAGCGGACAAAGCAGAAAATTAGCAATGCCAATCCATAAGATTCGGGTGCCCAGTTTGTCAGCCAGCTCCATGCGATTGCTACCACGCTTGTACTCAGCCTTCAGACTCCATTCGTTCTCAAAAAGTGAGCCAGGGCCCCAAAAGAAAATGAGTTCAAAGTTGTACTTGAGACCACGGGTGTAGAAGACAGTATCTCCCAGGAGGGGAAAATGGAAGCGCACAGGCAGGAGTGACTTGTTCACTATGGCTACCATGTAGTTCTTGAAGCGTAAGATGCGGTGGTAGATGTCCAGTTCTGTCAGCTCCTTCTTATGAATGCAGATCTGGTGCTCCTTTTGGATTTGTATAATCCGTGCTTGTACCTCCTGCCAGGTATAGTAGGGCAAATTGGACTGCAAGTAAGCCGACAGAGGATGTTATCAGTGGTATGATAAGGGCAATGGAATAACTTTCCCTCAACTGACTGGAAGAAAGAAATACTTTTACCACTTCCATGCTAAATTCTAAAAGAACCCAACATATTCATGTAGGCTTTAGGAATCAAGCTTCTGTGAATCCTCCAGGCTGAGAATTATGTACAGAACAAGTAATTTTAGTCTTGCATCTGATCAATTCTTCTGTCCTCTTCCTATATCCCAATGTAAAGATAGCACTTATTTACTTATTATTTGTAGAGATCCTAAAATGCCAACCACTTCACAAGCATATACCGGTAATTCCAAAGCTATATCTCATGGAACCTCAGTCAACTTTCTTTTGAACTGTCATAATTAACTATGTCAAAAAAACAGTGCAGATTCCCAGGCACAAATATATAAAATGAAGGCATCTAATTTGAAAGGATGACACCATGCACAGCAGCAAAGAAAAAAAAATCATACAGAGAGCTTTTCCGCATTAATTCATTTGCTTGCTTGTTCCTATAATTCTGACATTACACAGTTAAAGTGAACCTGGGGAAATAGAAGCAAATTCCTAATAAAGAAACTCAGCTTCTAACAGAGCTGGCCAAGGGTCTAAAAATAGATACCAGCAAACCCAGAAAAGCAGCTGCATAGTATAACAGCCCTTCCACTCAACTAAGCAAATCAGAAGAGCAAGATGGATCAATGGGCAGAACTAAGCTTCCATGGGATTGTCACCAGACTGGAAAAATCAGCAACACTGCACAACTGCAAAGAAAGGTCAGTAAGGAGCAGCACATGACAAGTAAATGCAGACAGACTAGTAGGGCATTTTGGGAGAGGAAAGGTTTTAAAACATGGAGCAAGTTCCTATCTCCTCTTTATTGCTGTGGCAAGAATCATATATCTACTAACTAACTGATTATAAAATATTTGCAACAATATTGGCTGATATACTAAAAAATATGTTTACGTGATGATCCATTTTACCCAAAAGACAATTAAAACATAATGTGAAAATTGCATTGGATGTAATAAAGCAGCGGTCCTGAACCTTTCTGGCTTTGTGGACCAGCAGGGAGGGAGATAGTTTTGCACAAGCTTGCTACTTGCACAAATGCAGCTTTGAACACACTCGTCCGCCGTTTACACAGACCAGTTTCCAACAGGCTGCAGCCTTGCACAGGGCTGCAGACCAGGGGTGTAATAGATTATTTGCAACAGCATAGTGAGAAGCAAGTGGCACTGATTTTTCTTGAAACAGAGCAAACTTTTGATAATTTGGTCTTTTGTGTTCAAAATTTTGGAAGATCAGGACTTTGGGGAAAATTTTATCCAGCTAGTTACATCTCAAAAGGCATGTGTTATTGTTAATGATGATCTAACTAAATCATTTGAAATACAGAAGGGGTGAAATACACAAGGATGTCCTTTGTCATCTTCTTTATTTTAGTTTCACAAGTATTAATTGAAGATATTAGGATGAGGAAATAACAGGGTTGAAAACTAAGAGACCTGTGCACTGAAGGCTTTTGACTTGGTTTTGCAAGAACCTCAGAATGGTATTGAGCACTTCATGAAATGAAGAAAGTGAAAGACTTTGGTGTATTAGATGGATGTAAGTAAATCCAAAAGTTTTGTTTTTAAAATAAAAAACTATATGAGCATACAAGACCAAGAGATTCTGATGAAAAAGATGGCTTCTAAAATTGAGAAGAAGGTTAAATAACTGGGAGTTACATAGACCAATGTGAATTGTATGCAGTTTCAGAATAAGTATGCTAAGGTATGGAATGATATTAAAAAAGACTTACTGAGGGGGACAACCAACAATTGTCACTGTTGGGTAGAATTTGAATGATTAAGATGAATATTTCACCTAGAATGTTATTTCTATTTCAGACAATACCAGTATTGATGACTGATATACCATTTAACTATGGTAAAAAGAAACAACATTTTAACTTTGGGATTTGATTATTAGAATTGTTTATGATTATAAAAGTACTGTGCATTATAGCTAATCTTATAAATAAAACATTGTTGTATTTATATTTGTAAAAAAAAAGAAAAGAATATATCTACTACCTTGCTGGTAGTAGAATAGGATTGTTAACCCAGCATTCCCCCCACCCAAAAACAGATTAGCCAGATGCCCGCGGGATGCCTAAAGAAAGGCACTCTCTGATACTCATAAGGCATCTAAACAAAAAAGTCTCACTTAGGCACCTTTTCACTTGTGAATGAATTGTTAGTGAAGTGAATCTCAATAGCTTACCATGGGAATCTTGAGCGCATTCACATAAAAAGAATGTATTTCCCAGTAGCAGCAAATGTTATAAATGAATTTAATCAGCCGGTGAATCCAAAAGACCCCTGCAATCACTAGGATGGAGAGAAGAAATCCATTGGCTTGGATTCTATGAGAGAGAGGGGCGGGAGAGGAAAGAGAGAGACTTGAGTCACCGATGGGAAAGAATAGCTACTGCCTTTATGCTTTAGAAATATGAACAAACTTTTTCTTCTCCCATTACCAGAATTCAGGCAAGTCTAGCAAAGTCTGGAGACTTAGTATAATACTAAGACATCAATTGCCAAAACAACTGGGCTGGTAAGACTGATGGGAAAAATCAAGGACATCATTACATAAACAAAACAAAGCTCTATTAATCATATGGCATCACCTACTCACTCCCAGTCCAACCAGTCCTTGATGATTCAAAACATAAATCAAAGCATCATAAATAAAATTATAATTTATAATTGTAAAATTATAACAAATAAATAAATAAACAAATAAATAAATAAATAAACAAATAAATAAATTGAATGTACACCCAGATAAACAATACTGCATACATTCAAGTTTAAAAATATGAAAGTGGTCTTTTAAAAACAGGTTTCCCCACTCTATGGGTGGTTAGTCCATTTACTGGGAACAGAAGACCAAAGATGGGCTAGCTAACCTTATTACAACTGTTGCAAGTAAATAATAAATGACAGGTTAAGATCCATTCCAACTGCTACTGGGAATCACGAATTAGCCAGTGTACAAGCTGGGACATGTAATATTCCATTTCCCAAGTCAAACAACTGAAAACATTTCTAACTAGAAGCTAAAATTCTCAGCATGCAGAACTGATGGAGCCGTTACCTATTATGAACCTCGGGGACTTGCTTATTTAGGAGATCTTCTGTTAAGCCTGACAAAGATGAACAAAGGATGTGGCTGTATTTAGTCAGTGCTATCTTTACCTGGCACTGCACTCATTGGGAGGCAGGAAAGCATCTGGCAGAGTCACCTTGACTGGGTCACTGGAATGCTGACTGTGATTCACCAGTTTGTTGGCAAAGAGAATATCATAGTCAACACAGCTGACAAGGAATGTAGTAAAGGCCACAACAAAGATGAACTGCCTATATAAGAACAAAGAGGAAAAATTGGGTGCATTTTACTTCCTTCCCCTTCAAAGGACCCGGGCTAACAGAAAGTATCAGGTTTCCCATGATCAATTTTCAAACTGAGTCAGGACATCAAGATAGGATTTCTTTCAACTGAAATAATTGGAATTGAGCATTGAGAAGCATCACCAATCTAGGTGAGAGATTATTATTATAATTATTATTATATTATTTTCACCTTCTGACAGACAAAAGGGCTCATAGGAACATAAGAACAATTTCTACAAATTGGGGAACAAAAAATTATACTCACATTAACTCAAAGATCTCACTGATTAGCATGCATGTGAAGCCATTCTTCTGGTGCAGGTTATAGACGTGAAGATTACAGTCAAGGAGAATTGTCAAACTTTTTAGAATGTACCCCCAGTTTCATCTGTGACTTACAAATGGCATTTTCTCTTCCACTTTAAATTGCCTTGCTATAATACTAAGTAGTTAACACTTGAGGTAAGGAGTCAGTAACTTTCTTCATAAAGAATTTCCTTTAGAAGTACAGGTAGTTCTCACTTAGGAAGTTACGACAGACACACACACACCTTTCCCAAAGTTACTTATGACCTGTTTTCAAAGTTATGACTGGTACATACTACCACAGTAATGTGATTGCATTTTGGGCACTTGGTATCATGACTGATTGCAGTATCCCTCAGCCACCTCGCATTTGAAATTATTTTGCTAGTTTCAGGCATTTATTTCTGATTTCTAGTAAACTATCGTCCATTCGGGAGAATGGACTCATTTTATAGTCACCTATAGTTCATTTAATAATTGCAGTGACTTCTTTATGACTGTTCTATAAAAAGGTTGCAAAATCAAGTCAGGTCACCTGGTGACTCACTTAACAACTGCAAAGACTTACAACCTAAATTCCAGGGTCAATTGTGGTTATTAAGTGAGGACTATATGTACGTACAGTTAACATCCTTGTATCTTTTGTTATCTTATCTGTGAGGAATATATCAGTTGCAAGGATCATTTTTAAATGAAATATACAGTATATGTGTATTTATACATACATATTTTATATGTTAAGTGTAATTGAAACTGAAACACACTCAAATTTTATTCACTTATTTACCCTATTGAATATTTCCTAATTTATGTCACTATGGTTTATTATTGCAATAATTTCTTAATCCTGAAGTTAAAAGGCTCCTTGTTAAGTTATTTCCAATTTGGTGTAATTGGAATTCGACTTGGGTTTCAATAATTTTGTCCCTGCAATCAAATAAGGATATACGAGAGAAAAAAAGATCCAGATTTTCAATGTGATGCCAGGGAGCTACAAGACAGAGACAAAATGTCAAAAATATTCATTCCAACATTCGCCATAGAAGATTTTACAGGACAAGGCTGCCAAAAGAGAACCTCATCGCAGAAAGAGCTACAAATACCAGTTTCCCTTAAACAATCTCATCCAAAGGGAATTGAGGCATTTGTGGTCTCATTTATGTCTTGGATTATGAGATGAAACATTCCATTTCCAGGAGAAACGGATTGTAAGAATAGCATCTGAAAGATCTAAAACCGATTAGGGAAATACCCCACCGCTAAATTTAATGAAAATTAGGATCATATTGTATAAGAAATGCAATTCCTCCACCAACATAGGGCACAATCCCCAATTTTCCTTTTCAACATGCATACCACTAGAGCACGGGTGTCAAACTCGATCACGTCACGTGATAAGATGTATTGCGGAGTTTTTTGCCGCTGTGGGGCCAGGGTGGGCGTGGCCTGCACGTGACACATACGGCCTGAGGGCCGCCAGTTTGAGAGGCCTGCGCTAGAGTTTTTGACACTGAGGTTAGCAGTCCATCTATACTTACATTTGCTGCCCTCAGGGACATGAACCATCAGATTCTCTTCTCCAGGGGGAGAGTCATTATATGAGGCCTCCAATCGCTGATACTCAGTATCAAAGTGAGCCATGTTGTCATCTAAATTCTTATACACTCTAAGATAAAGGGCAGTGAAGGACAGAGAGAGGAGGGATCAGCAATTTGATGTATTTTACGAGCCATCAGTCAAACAGGCAGTTCATAACTTCTTCTTTTAAGCTATACTTATGTACAGAATACCAGAGTAAAACAAGAGGAAACTATTAAGAAACTATAGCAACAAGCGGGTAATAAAAATGAAAGGGTAGAAAATTATGGATGCTACTAGTTTTTCTTTTTGCCCCCTCTTTTTCCTGAAGCCTGAGTGACTCACCTCTCTGATCACTACTTGAAGACAAAAGAAGGAAAAACACTTCATTTCGTTAAAAATTCTGTTCATTGTCCAGCTCTTCAACTTTCATTGCCTCCATGTTTACGAGCTGCAGTCTGTACAAGATACACTCCTAAAACAAAATAACATATTACATAAGCACGGATTTAACACAAATAGTTATGCTGTATCAACCTCTCCCTCAATGCAAATGAAACTACATTTTCAGCTGAAATAAATATACCACTCCCCTTGGCCTTCATAAGAATGTTTTTCTAGTTTTATTTTCAGTTTCTTATTACAGCATTAAAATGCACATAAGTGAAAAAAGACATGCTAATTAAAAATAAATCTTGAGTAATGTACCATGTTTCCCCGAAAATAAGACCATCTTATATTTTTTGAACCCCAAAATAAGCACTTGGCCTTATTTTTGGGGAGGTCTTATTATTTTGGGGTACGGGGAGCAAGACGGGGCTCCTCTTGCTATCTTACCTGGTTTCTAGCTCTGTTTCCCTCACCCTAACCGGGGGAAATGGTGGGGACTGGCTGCACATGCATTTAAATATTTGGGGTGGCTTACTTTTTTGGGGTGACTTATTTTCAGGGGATGCCCTCAAAACACACTTGGGCTTATTATCAGAGGATGTCTTATTTTTGGGAAAACATGGTAACAAATGTATGGCATAAAATGCTATCAAGCAACCCTTTCATTTAAAAATAAAGCAAAATATTACATTAAGAAGTAGGAAACACAACAGAAAACTGACTATCTCAGAAAACTAATTCTGCCAGAAATGCTAAATTCTCGACTCTGAAGTCAACTCAAATTCAGAAGTGCACAAGGAGACGATTAATCTATAATTAGCACTGCTGGTAAGCTATGTGCTATTAAAAATTGATCTGTTCAACATGCACAAATTAATATAGAATTGAAGCTTCATGCTAGATCAGAGAAAAGCTTATTGAACTCAGCATTGTGGGTTCAATAGACACAATACTCAGATAGACCCTCTAGGGAGACCACAAGCAGGACATGTCTCTCCAACAACCACTTTCTATCATTTGTTCTTAGAAACTAGGATTTAGACCATAAGGTTTCTGATATTAGAAAGCCAAGATTATTTGTGGCCATTGGTAAACTTCTTCATGAAATTTTAATGCTATCCGCTCTGGACAATCACTACATTCCAGAGCAAAGAATCTTAACAGCTTCATAGTTTGTTATACCAAGCATAATTTTATACAATAAACTACATAATTTCTGGCATATCCATCCTTTCTTTGAGACAGTCAGTGTTATTGCAGTGTCCTTTGAGAACCCATATACTGGATATCAAGTATCAGCATAACACTGTTTATATCAATTCATTATTCTACAGTACTGTATTAGCAATTTTAAATCAAGCATGGGATTTTTCTTTTTCATAACTGCCACAAATTGAGTAAACTTTCTTTACAGAGCCACAAATGAACCCATTGGTGTATATGTATTTCTTTCTTTGATTTTTTTTTGCTCCATTGTATATCATTTTAGTATTACCTATACTAAATTATATTTGGCATTTTAATTCCTACACATTTTTAAAAAGAGATCATTTTAAAGTGCTTCGCATTTCACATTTCTTTCTATCACTCTTAGCTGTCTAGGTTTTCATAGACAGAGATCACTAGGGGTTTTGTGATAGATTGTGATGAAAATGTTTTTTTTCCCTTAAAAAAATCACACACTGAGCAATCCTAGCACTTCTAGTGAAGGGAAGATTTACATACTGTTACTCAGTTGCTAGCATGCAGCTTTGTTGTTGCTGTAAACATAAAACATGGTTTGTGTAGGTTAAAACTGAATGGTAGAGTTTTTAAATTTTTTATGGTTTTAATGCAGGGATTCCCTGAGATCTGGAAATTATTTATGTTCCTTCTGAATAAAAAGGGTGAGAAAGGTTGGTCTATATAACATGAAATGTATTATTTAGTTTAACCCTATTACCATAAAATAATATATTCTTTTACTTCATCGTTGTTAAGTTTATTTGGAAGTTTTTCAAAAGAGATCCTGTTAATAGTACTGGCAAAAATTATGCAGTCTTTCAAATCAACTCATATACATGTATATATATTAATGTTAACTAAAGAGCATGTTATTTAAACTGATATATTTTCTAAACAGAATATAATTCTGAGCTTTCATAATTTCCAAGTATCCTTAACCTTTTAAAACTTCTTTCAGTTTACTGATTGTTCTTATTTATTTTTTACTTATTTCATTTTTAAAAAAGATTAGTTTACTAAAACCAAACTTTCTTGGCTATTATATGTCTGTGTGGTGTGTCACTAAATCTAACAGCATTATTGTTACTATTTCCAGTCAGTTCAACAATATTTATATTTTGCTTCATATTCATTTAGAAAACTTGTAACCACAACAGAACACAAGCCTGCTTCAGTCTTGTGATATTCTCTCTCACAGATTTTTAAACAGAATTACTGTAGTTCCAAATGTATTTTAATTGCAAAAAGCAAGAGTGTATACCTCTGATCTGTGATCTATGTCACCTATTATATATGTATGCATTCATATTGGATAAGACCACAATTTATCTACCCTGTTTCCTGAAAATAAGACCTCCCCAGATAATAAGCCCAATCAGGCTTTTGAGCGCATGCGCTAAAATAAGCCGTCCCCTGAAAATAAGCTCTCCCCAAAACACAGCAGAAGCCATGAGGTGACCACGCCGCCTCCTGCACCTCAAAAATAATAAGACCTCCCTGAAAATAAGGAGAAACACAGTATCATTTCTATACTAACCTTTACACACCAACATCATCTTGTTTACTACAAGCTTAGGATAGAATGAACAACCATGACTGGTTGAATGAATGAACAACCTTTTATAACTGAAAGACAATTCTCCTATTTTTAAAGAGGGCAAAGCAGCGGAATCACTAGTAAAAAATAAAAGATAGATAAGCTAATAAGAATAACCAGCGTTGTCTACAGCAAAGTGCAATGATGTTAAAATGAGCATGATTATCTAACCACTCAATGCTACAATTATGAATGTGTCAGAACTTAGGATGACATTGCGATGGATTATATTATCATGCATGTATCATCCCATACACACAAGGTCTCCTGTAACATCCATGCCAGCATCCTTATTTCACAAACTGCTCATATGACTTTTAACAAGCCCCACACACAATGTTTGAATTCTGTGACTACAAGGAATAGTAACAACTGTAGCAAAACGCCTTGCAAAATAACAGCAATCTTCACTTCTTTCCTGAATAATGGTGTTCATATCTCTGCCCCATAACCATAATTAGTCTGTTTTTCTCTCCTAAGTGGAAGAAAACTCTGGATCCCATTTACTCTACAGAATAAACGTTTAAATCCCTAGATAAGAAAGTTTTGGATTCGAGTCTCTTATTAAATTGTTGGTAGTCAGCATTTCATCACTGCTGCACTGTTAAACTATTCATAACTGCATGGCATAAAATAAAATACTATACCATATTTATGCATTCAAAAGAAGAAGAAATGCAGCCACATTTAACTTTACCAAACTCAAGAGATGGAATTATAATACTATAATGACCTGACCCACCACACTGTAACCAACCATCTCTCTGAATTTTGGTCAATTTGTGATGTTGTGTTGAAAATGATTTCCATGCCAACTTTCTGCAAATCTGGTACACAACACATAAGTAAAAAGTAAAATACATAATGAAAGCAATCAAGTCGAACAAGGATGCAAAACATTTTGAAGTTCCACTTTAAGGTGATTAATTGTAAAGATCTTCTACCCGGAACAGCCATTTAGAGATCAGGTAAATTCTTGCATGTCAGACTGGCTAGTTTCCACTATTGTGAGGTCACAACAAAACATTTTGGAAGCCAAAAAATGTCAGCCTTGCAAAGTTTTGCAAACCTCTATAAAAACAAACATCAAAGATAATAAAAACAAAACGTTAAAACAAAATCACGTAAAGGACTAAATGGATTGAACCTTTACATCTGATTTATACTTTGGGATATAGTTTGTAGATCCCTATCTGTTTAAATCAAAGGTGGGGAATGATGACCCCTTTATGACTTGTGGACTTCAACTCCCAGAATTCCTGAGCCAGGATGTCTGGCTCAGGAATTGTGGGAGTTGAAGTCCATAAGTCATAAAGAAGCCATCATATTCTAATGACAGTAAAGAACATCTGAATATAAATAGTACAGAA
>JANHFT010000001.1:580440-602057 GCA_032467955.1 Pseudoxenodon macrops | reverse complement strand
AGGCTTTTTTCATTGCTACTCCCTCCAAAGAAGCTTTTTTCAGCCCTAAGTCTTTGCAGGCTTTTTTCATTGCTACTCCCTCCGAAGAATCTTTTTTTTCAGCCCTAAGTCTTCGCAGGCTTTTTTCATTGCTTCCCTGTATCAGCTGTGATTCCTTAGAAATTTAGAAGCTTTTTTTCAGACCTAAGCAGGGGATAAAATAATGTGCTGAAGCTGACCAGATTAAGAAAGCTAGCCAGATGAATACCTGGTAGGCAGATTTCCCCCCCTATTTTCCTCCCCAAAAACTAAGGTACATCTTATACTCCGAAAAATACTGTATATCCAGAATTAGTTGCTACTTGCTACTGTTCAGTCAAGATTTCTAAGCAAGTCTGAACTACATTTTTCTACAGAGATCTGATTATGCTGCTTATGCTGTTTGAAGATGACCCATAGAAAAAGAGGTCAAAATGTTTAATGTATACATTTAGATGCCAGCAAAGGTTAAATTAAGATATATATATATATATTTGCAATCCAATCTTTATTATTTTTATTATCTTTATTATCTTTATTATTAACCAGAACAATAGAGTAGAATTTGAAAGGGTTAAAGAAAAGGACAGCAATATGTTGGTTCAATGCAGACTTCAGAAAAATCCAATTTACAAAGGTTTTCTAACTGGGAGAAATTGACACGATGAGAAAAAACAGAAATAGGAGTCAATGAGGTTCTCCCCACAGTTCTGAAAATTATTTTAAGTTGACCCCTTTTTTCATGATAGCTTGTTTACTGTAGAAACTTGTCAGAGCTTATCAATGTGACATATTATTTTTAACACAGTTTCAATCTGTTGTTTATGCTTCAAAAGTAGCAACTTTTGCCTACTTAAAATAAGGCCCCTTTTAAAAGTAGGCACTCAAGGGAAAACTTAACTCTAAATTCAATCTCTCAAAGTATCAGGTTGGTTTCTTTCAAGTTACAAAATCGCTCATATTTCAAAAATACTTGCAGAGTCACAGGCCACCTTAAATTTCAAATTTTGCACTACATGTGGGCAGATTTGAACCCGAATCCCAAATCCCAGAAATAACTCAGATTTTCCAACGTGGGTCTAGAGAAATATTAAAAAAACAGAAGTAGCATCTCCCACAATATGCTTTGAGGGGAAAAAATGGATCTTTTCATTTTTCTCAGAATGGACAAATCTTATCAGCAACCTACATCTTCATAAAGGCATTTCATTCTGCAATTTTTTAATAAAATTGTGCAAAGCCCTTAGCTGTTTTTAAGCTCATCAGTGTTTTGCTTTGGGGCAAAATGTGATTTGCAATGATAATAATCCCCAGCGGTGAGAAATTTCTGTACCAGATTGAAGAAATGATCATAAATAATGATGATGCACTTCCTGGACATGTTCATTAGGCATATCAACTGACTAACACAACACACAAAAATACAATTTTTCTGCAACGATCTAGGAACAGAATTTTCGCAAATAGTTAAATCAGTTGTCAATAACCAAGATTTTCAAACACTGAGGAAATCATAATTAGGATAAACCCCCTAGTTGCAGAGACCAATATAAACTGAGGAAAGACATGTCAATCACCAAATCCATCATTTTTCCCTTCCTTCCTTTTCTGGTATAACATTTGGAACACAACAGATATCAGAGAAATATGTCAGAACTTTGCAAAGACTCAGAAGTCAGACCCATCCGTTTTATCCAAGGCAAACAAAAAACTACTCCCATTTATCTTATAAAATAGGCAACTGCCTTATACTCCCCTTGTTTTTTATGCTACTGAATTTCATCATCAGCAAATATTCCCGTAATATCTCAGAAAATTCATTTTTAATTGTTACGAAGAGATTCTGTTCTAAGTTTCTAAAATCAAAGCCTGTGTTTAATAAAGTCGTCCTTTGTAAGAAAAGGGGCGAAAGTGATCATTTATAGTTTGACAACAGTGAATAGACAATGAATGAATAAACAAAATGGATTGTCATACTTGGAAATGTCATCCTGTTTATTATTTTAGCTAGCCACTTTATGTTAATTCTTAGGTTGTCGCCAGTAATTTCTATGCCTTCCCATCAACACAAGATTTAATAGTAGTACAATATCTGAGAAAGAAAAATCGGGTCTAAAATAATAAACTATATGATTTCCTGACTTCGGGCTCATCTCCATTTCAAAGCCAAAGAGCGCTGTCCGAAGACGTCTCCGTAGTCATGTGGCCGGCATGACTAAATGCCAAAGGTGCACGGAACACTGTTACCTTCCCACCCAAAGATGG
The DNA here is from genome assembly GCA_032467955.1 of Pseudoxenodon macrops. Classification (NCBI taxonomy): domain Eukaryota; kingdom Metazoa; phylum Chordata; class Lepidosauria; order Squamata; family Pseudoxenodontidae; genus Pseudoxenodon; species Pseudoxenodon macrops. The sequence continues at coordinate 599,774 of JANHFT010000001.1, read as the reverse complement.
TTCCTATTTTTCTACTTGCATTTTTTACCTACTTTCGAACTGCTAGGTTGGCAGAAGCTGGGACAAGTAACGGGAGCTCACTCCGTTAAGTGGCGCTAGGGATTCGAACCGCCGAACTGCCAACCTTTCTGATGAACAAGCTCAGCGTCTTAGTCACTGAGCCACCGCGTCCCAATTCTCTTAGGATAGTTGATTGTAATCCTACATTTCTGTGCTTCACTGAGACTTTTTAATATATTTTTTTGTACAAAATGTCCTAATACAATGCTATATTTTAAGGCAGCATTTCAGTGTCTTTGGGTAATACATGAAAACACAGCCAAAGGAAGCTTCCGAGGTTCACATAACATAGCTAGCTCCTTTCTAACTCTTTGCAAAACAATCAAGCATGATTGTTTTATTTTGTTCCATGTGCTTCTCCTGTGGAAGACTGCCTGCAGTCTTATAACTGAGGCCATCTACAAGTATTGTGACTAAGTAAAAATATATTTAAAGAGACAGCATTCAGGAAATGCTGAAAATGTAAGCTAGACTCCATCACTCCTAGGATACAGAGGGGGAGACTGTTTGATCCAAATTGAGATCCCTGCCTTGTTGAAAAGTATCCAACGGGATCCTTTCAACAGCCACCTCCAAGATAAAGCTTCAAAAGGGGAGAATCGGCACCAGATTCTCCGCCTGCTTCGTGTCCTGACATCTCGTTCTTTCTGACTCCAGAAAAATCCAACAAACACTCCATAGTTCACACGCCCAAAGTTGGAAGACGAGAAGGAAACAAGCTCTGGAAATGGTGAGATGAGAAGAATTCTAATCTACAATGCAGAGTCGTCCTTGAAGGGCATCTTCTAAGGAAGCAAATTAAGCCAAAGAAGCATCAACGCAGAGGTCTACGCTAAGGACCTACCTTGCTGGACCATTTTCTGGCTTCATCGTGGAGCTGCCTGGCGGCCATCATCATGGGCTGGTTAAGCACCTCACCCGCCTTCTGTTCCGGGAACTCTTCGTCCTTCTCGTCGGGGGGTGGGGGGCGAGGAGGAGGAACCTCCCCTTCAGGCAGAGGGGGCTTCGGAGGAGCATGTTCATCGGTGAGCTACGGGAATAAGCATTTTGGGTTTCAACAGCCGGATCCATAGCAAATTCCAACAATGGGATATGTGAATGTTTTGGGACCGGTTTGCCAAATTCAGAGTAACCCCTCTTGTTAGTTGATGTTTACAAGCAAGAATCTTATGACTCAGAAGGCTGAGGGCAAAGTGGGGAGGGAATTACTTTGTGCACATTTGTCTACCATTATCTCCTAATTCTTCACTGGGGCTTTCCAAATGGATAGCTTGCATAATAATTCAGGAAAAAGAAGGAGGAGCAAAGGGAGGACCGTCCTTAGTGTGCAACATTCCCCATGCACACACACACACAAACAAACACACATGGATTCAAAAGGGCATTTTCATATCAATCTGTGGTATGACAGTACAATTTAAATCAGGGCTTTTTCAAAGTTGTCCATTTTTTAAAAAAAACAACAACACTGTAGTGAGGAAGCTCCTGAAACAAAGATAGCCTATAGGGCAGTGATGGTGAACCTATGGCACGTGTGCCACAGGTAAGCTCAGGCATGTGCATGATTTTTGGGCCTTCTGGACCCATTGAAAGTCGGGAAACAGGCTGTTTCCCGCCTCCGGAGGGAGTAAGGAAGGCCTGTTTTTTGTTCTCCCCAAGCTCCAGAGCCCCAAATACTTGTAACTGTACTTTAAAAGCAATTCACATAAGCATAGTTTTCCTGGTCTTATCCCAGCATATCAGAGTTCTGTTCTGTCCTGTCCTTGTAAGTTTTCCATTCTATTTTATAGAAATTTTGGCCAAAACTATGCCATTGAGGTGCTATTGGAAATGTAATCTCAATGTAAGCATTTTAAGGGGAACAAACAAGTAAATTAAAATTATATTCTGATTTTTTTTAATAGGAAACAATACAACAGTGGCAGATCTGACTAGTTCTCCTCGGAAGACCTGGAAAAAAGTAGCTCGTAAAGATGAAGCATCTACACAGCCTTCTGGCACCAGTGAGGAAGACAGCCATTTTGAAGCTGAAGGAATACATTGTTATTCCTATTCTGTCACCCTTCCTGGTCAGTGTAGATATCTTCTGCATCCTTTCTTTCTGACTTCTGGTGTACAGAGCGAAAAGAGTATAGGTGGTCCTCGACTTACAACAGTTCATTTAGTGACCATTCAAAATTACACTGAAAAAAAAGTGACTTATAAGTGACCATTTTTCACACGACCTTTGCAGCATCCCCATGGTCACATGATCAAAATTCAGATGCTTGGCAATTGATTCATATTTATGACCGTTGCTGTGTCCCAAGGACATGGGATCCCCTTTGACAACCTTCTGACAAGCAGTCAATGGGGAAGCCAGATTCACTTCACAACTGGGTTACTAACGTATCAACTTCAGTCATTCACTTAACAGCTGAGGCAAGAAAGGTCATAAAATGGGGCAAAACTCATTTAACAAGTGTCTCACTTGACAACAGAAAATGTGGGTTCAATTGTGGTCATAAGTGAAGGACTACCTGTATTACAGGTGTTGAAGTTAACAAATATCCACAGTTGAATACTGTGTCCGTTTGGCTTAATAACTGCCACACTAGCGAGATAGATGCTAGACTAAATGATACAAAGATATAAGCAGTTGCATAAAATCTAACTCCTACTTGCTGGCTTCCCCGTCTTGAGCCACATTGCACCACCAGCTGTACGAAGGCAGGAAGCCTTAGTGAAGGAGCACAACGAAATTTTGAGAAACCCACTTCTTCCTGTGCATGCTGATCTTCCTCATCTTATCAATTGGCAGGCTTAAATCCAGGAAGCCCTCTCTGGCACTCGCTCAACAGCTGTCTGACAACTTTGACATCAACACATAGTAGAAAGCCAAATGGGCTGCTGAACGTCCAGATACAGGCAGTTACATAGATGACCCTACACAAAAGCTGCCAGGTTTTGACCTTCCTCGCCAGCATTGGTCAACTCTGATCAGGATCCGTACCCAACGTGGTGTCTGCCAGGACTCATTGTTTAAATGGGGTCTTGCCTCTACCCCTCAGTGTGACTGTGGTGCTCCGCGACAAAATATCCATCACATTGTGTCTGAATGTTCATCAAGACCTTACACCGGCCCAATGTGTAATTTTTTCAACATAGACCACCCTGTCCTTGAATGGCTGGGTGGACTCAACATTAACATTTAAACCACTATAAGTCCATGTATTTGCCATACGCTAAATAAATAAGTACTGGAGATTTTGCCTAGAGTGGTTAGTAGCTTAATGAGAAGTCCCTGGAGGAAAATGTTTCAGGCAGCATGGAGTTTACTAAAGTATAGGGTGTGATCATAGCAGACTTTAATAATGACTGATGGCATACAGGTGGATAATATGAAACAACAAATGTAACCAGTTCTTTCTCTTTCTCCTCTCTCCATTCTCATCTGGAAATGAGAAGACTGAGCTATGCTTTTTTTTTTTTTAACACTCTCTGTAGCAAGGATAGAGGAGGAGGAAGAAGTGGGAGAAGAAAATCTGGAACTGGTGGAGGAGACAATAAATTTATTAGATTTACGTGAATTTGAGGTGACACCAAAACAGAATCGCAAAAAGAAGAGGAAACCCAAGACACTGCCAAGTAAGAGCTTGAAATAATGACCCTACTTTTAGCATACCTATTAGGTTTATTGTTTTGTGGAATGATCTTCAAGGATAGCAAACAGGACTATAGGACTAGATTGACTTTTTTGGCAGATCCTTCTTTTTATAGTCTTGCATACCAAGACAAGGAACCAATGAACTATAGGTTCTGGGCAAAGAGTCTGCTAAGAGGTTGGTAGTATCTTGAAACATCATCTGAGTTGTCTAGAGTAGGAGATACTCTGTGGCCTTCAGATGTTGCTGAACTGCAATTCTTGATTTCCCAGCCAGCATGGTTAATGATGAGGAAAATTAGAATTTGCAGGTTAGCAAATCCCAGGTATAATCTCATCGGTTTTTAAATCCTACTGGTGCTACAATATTAGGCAAGGATTTAAGAGGACTGATTAAAATCAGGGAATCTTCTATGTGTCCTGAAACAGAGTCTAACATGGAGACTTCAGGAAGCATTGAACCCAGTACCTCAGTATGTAGAGGACCAGAGTCAACTGAGATCCAAGAACAGCAAGAGTCTCAAGGTGAGTTTGGGAACATGTGTGGGATGTATATTATAGTTTTCCAACTGGCCATCTTGGCCTTTATTCTAGACTATGATCCTGTGCTGGCAGGTTGGATCTGTGGCTATATGCTTTTGGATTGGGGGATGGTGGTGGTGTATGTTGTTTTTCTACTGATGATTTTATTGTGTTAGCTGCCCAGAAGCACTTTTTATGGGATGGGCAGCTACATAAACCCAAATCATCTTATCTTTCCAAATAACAATCTCAAATGCACCTGAATACACCTTTCCCTTCTTCCCAGATGCTCCCAGCACAACTGTGCAAGATGCCTTATTTACAGCATGTAAAATGGGAGACATCAGAGCCCTACAGCATCTTCTGGGAATAGCTGATAATACAACAGATAACAGTGAGTGCAGCTATAAAGTCACAAAACAGTTGCTCAACACACCCCTGGATGAGAGTGGCTGGACTATTTTGCATGTGGCGGCAGCAGCAGGAAGAACTGCAGTTGTGCGGCTGTTGTTGGAGAGTGGGGCTGACCCTGCCATCAGGTAATGTCCATCAGGAGAGGGATATATTGAGGCCTGAGTTATCCCCAGTCCTAAACTGTATTTATGGGAACTGCATGGGATCTGACTTGCAAACTTAGTAATAAGCAGCTGATATAAACAACAATAAGTTCTTCTGTCGCATCTCCACCAGTGTCTTAGTTTCCCTCCCAGTCATTATGAGTCCAGAAAGGAATTCGTACTTTACAAGCACCAAGGTATTCAAAATTGTTTTGGCATATTTACATGGAGGTTTAATTCTTCCGAGTAGCAAACTAGAAGAGAGTTGTCCTATTTCATAGCTGGAAAGGTTTCCCCATCTCTTTGCCTCAGCAATGATTATCTTGAAGGTGCTCCTTCTTGTAAGTGTTCTATGACTTCTGTTTTATAAAGCACCCGCTGTTTTATACTCCAGGGACAGAAAAGAACAGCCTCCATACTGTGTGTCTACCAACAAGCAAACCCGTAGTGAATTCCGTAGATTCATGGGTGAACAGCCAGAGAGATACGACTACACCCGAGCTCAGGTGAGTGGAAACAAGGTGTTGGCCAACTTAGTCAAGGGAGGAATGATGGGAGTTGACATCCATCAGCTAACGTGCCACCCATTGGTTGCCCATTAATGAAGGTCATCTTTAGGTGTGGAGAACTTTAAATGTTTGATTCAGTTGCCTATTCTAGATTTTGTCTAAGAAGCATTTATATGGTGATGGGGAGGAAAGCTTTGCACAGGATATAGAGAAGATTAATGTCTTCTTTAGGATCATCTTTTTTTTTTTCTTTTTTCTTTTGGCTATTGGAATCACCTCCTGTTCTGCTTGATTCACATATGCAATATAAAACCACAGGTGCCTGGCCCTCTAACTGCAGAAATGGAAGCCAGACAAGCAGAACGCCGACGAGCACAGAAAGCCCTACGGAAGCAGCGAGAACGAGAAGACCGTGAAGCACAATTACTTCTGGAGCAAGAACAGGAAGAGAAAAAGCGGTTTGCCCTGCTCAGTGATCGTGAGAAGGTCAGGGCTTCAAATGGATTAAACATTTGATAGCATTTTTTTTTGTTCTTGTGTTTAGCGAAATGTTCTGCTGCAATATAGCAACAGCGTCTAGACTTATATAGCACCCCATAGTGCTTTACAGCACTCTGAGCGATTTACAGAGTCAGCATATTGCCCCCAACAGCTCGTTACATCCATGTAACATTGCTACTCTGTAAGTTCTTTTGCCTTCCAATAAGATTCAATAGGATTCAGGGTTCTGCTTTTACCACTTTTAAAGCTCTACATGGCCTAGTAGTACTAAACTTGCAGACCACCTTCTCCAAAGAACATCTGCCCACTCCACACGCTCCCATAGAGAGAGCATGCCCCAGGCCCCCTCTCTTAAATTTTGCCACCTTATGGAAACTAGTATTGTAAGCATGCCTTTTGGAAGGCTGCCTTTGTGCTCTGAAACAATTACCCCACCCCACCCTAGGACAGGCTTTTTCCATAGGCAAAGTTATACTTTTTGATTGGTTTTTTTTATTTGTGCTTAATTGCCATTTTATATTGATAAGTTGTGTATGTTAGTGTTATACGGTCCTTTTAATTTCTTTCTTTTATATTGTATGCAGTCATATTGTGTTGAGTAGCCTAATAAATCCAATAGATTCTAATAGATTAAAGACGTAAGAAGTTCTTTTATAGTTTAACATATTGTTGGTCAAATTATTTCATCAATGTTTTGAGACTGTTTATGCATTGAACTTCATACAGAAAGTTGGAGACCATTCTTTTTCTATCCAGTGACCTTTTACTAATTGTTTATTTTCATTCTAGCGTGCTCTGATGGCTGAGAGGAGATTTGCTTCCCAATTAAAAGACTCTGGTGCATCTTTGATCAATACCAGGTATTTTGGGAGGGTGGGGACTTCCTAAGAAATATTGTCTTTGTGTAAAAAAAAACACCATATGATTTTTCATCTTTTGTGTCTGTAGGCGCTGCTGGCTTTGTGGGGAATCTCTACTGGGTTGCATTCCTTTCCATTATCTTGACTTCTCCTTCTGCTCCACAAATTGTCTCCAAGTCCATCGACGGGGGAAAACTGCCCCATCCTAGCTGGAGAGTTTGCTTTGGCATCAAGGGACTACAACAGAAATCCTACCCCGGGACTGTTGTCGCTTTAGAATGGTGAAAGGTTAAGCACAGCCGGGAAGTCACAAGCAATTGTTTCCAAGTACTTCATAGGAAGCTAATATGGACTTCTGTTATTTGAGAAATGAACTTCTTTTGTAAGACACTAGTTTTTTTCAATTTTAAACTAGATTATTTAGGAACTGGTTAAAAAGAGCGACTTCTCTCCCCAAATATGTTGGGCCTGCCCCACTGGAATTAACTGCTGACTGGGAGTTCTGTAAATTAAGAATTGTAATACATCTTTGCAGTGCTGGTTACAGAAGGCTATATTAAGGAATAACTCAACAAAGATCATAGTTAACAAAAATGGAAGAATCCTTGACTGCTGTTTTTTTTTAATCTAATGCTATTTGATTATCTGTTAGGTCTTTCACAAGTGGCAATAGATGTCTTAAGAATCAAGGTAGACTCTTGGATCTACTTAATGTAAAGTACAAAGAACTTTATATCTGTTCTTGATGTTTAAAGGTACCTTACCCCAAGTATGTCTTGTGCTTACCTGGTTCAACCTACTTTCACGGAACGTAGCCAGTATCCAATTGCAACCCCATCTTCGATACTAATGCAATGCCAAGAATGTATTACAATGCTATGCCAGGTACCTGCATATTTAATTTGGTGATGAGTATTACCCATCCTGAGCATCATTTAATTTGGTGATGAGTATTATCCATATAGCATCAACTTCAACTAATAATCCAGTGAAAGACTTGATCTCCAAATAATTGAGGTTTACTTAGTTTGTTCATTAGAGCTTAAGCTACAGTCCGATACTTTATTCATTTGATTCTTACAAGACAGTGATTTCAACTACATTTCTTTTGCCACTGGTCTCAGCAATGTCATAATTGGATAGTGTTTCCAGTTATTTCATGTCTTTTAGAGAGAAGCTAGAAGTGCTGTTGAGAACGGGACGGTCAAGAAAAAGTACCTTTGGGTTTGATGGTGCATTCTGCAGTTCCAGCACTACAATAGTGTTGAAGACTGAGGTACTGAAGAGAAAGCCAGGCACAAAGAGGGTTTGCTGGGGTCCACGAACTGGCCAGAAACGGCCCAGGTTAAAACCATTGATCCAGATCTGACCCTATTTAAAAAGATAAAAGTAATACTTCATCTTTATTTGGGCATCCCAAGAGACTACTGCATTGATTTCATATTTTATTATCTACCCAAAGCCAGGAAAATCATTGATGGCAAGAGAAAGTTTACTAGTACAAGGCTTAGAAGTTAATTCTGTACGTGTGTGGACTACAACGCTTATCATTTGAATACATAACAATAGGAAGGCATTTAGATGGTAAAAAGAGATTATTCTTATTTTCTGTAATTATTATGTACCGTAATTTGAAATGCTGAATGCATTTTAGAAGAGTTTATAGGGGCAACTAGCAAGCATATTAATGTTCTACACCAGGGTTCTCAGGCTTTCCGGATTTGTAGACTGGAGGGGGGAGGGTTTCACACTCACATGAGAATGCGCTCACCCGCTACTTGTGCAAGTGAGGATGTACGTGCATACTCACTTGCCACTTCCTCAGCCCAGGTCCAAATGGGTCAAGGCCCGATTGTGGGCTGCGGCTAGAAGATTGGGGACTCCTATTCTACACAATGCTAAAACCAGTAAATCTTTGTTATTAACCCTAATCCAGGGTACTTCTATAAAGTAACTCTATTTAATTAGTTTAAATTACAAAAATCTTTTTTTTTTTTTTTACATTGTGATGTTCTCTCTTTCCTGTTCCCTATTTTGGTCTTAATGATCACTTAATTTTGATAATCTTAAAATAGTAAATAAAGGCCACCTTTTACTTATAAACTAATTTTTGAGCTGCCTGTAATTATAAAGTGCTTAATGGATAAATATAGTAAAAGAGCTGCAACTAGCAATCTGGATCATAGAAGCTCCATTGCCTAAACAATGAGATGAAGGAAAGAAATCACCTTGCTGCCTAATGGGAGATAAAATTGTGTTCAAGATTGCTGTACCTTGCTCCACCCTGGAAACTTCACATAGGTGTCATAGTTGATACCAGGTGTTTTGAAGACCCCAGTGTAGAAAGCAGGCCCTGTGGTGCTATTCCTTTGTGGGACATGTGGAGGCCATTTTTGGGCCACAGCTGAGTCAATATCAAGTGAGTAGATGAGCCAGTTGCTTAGAATAGTAGAACCCAAAGTAAGATTGTGGGTCAGGCCCTGGGCAAAAAAGAGAAAAGTGCACTAAGATGTGAAAAGAATAGCATACATTTGGCTTTTAATCTGTAGCCCTTGTGTGAGAAAAGAGTTGAGTCCTGCTGATTGTCAAAACTATCAGATAATCTGTAAGAACCTAGTCATTTTTCCTGAAGTTGGATTCTTTAGGGTTTCCCCCCTCTTAAAGCTGGAATAAATTAGTTGCTATTCAAGCAACTAATGAAAGTTACATCAGAACTTGCAATGATTAAAAGTGAGTTCATTACGCTTTTGCTTTACCGCTCATCTTTCACAAGAATGCCTAATATTCCAAGTCTCAGAAAACAAACAAAACCACTTCTTTCAAATTACTTCCATTGCTGCTTATTACCTAGAAACTGCTTACTGTTCTGGAAAAATACTTCACTTTGAAGTGTGATAATGTAGCTGTCTAGAGTCCATCCCAATCCACATGCACCAAAGATAAATTCCTTGTGTGTCCAATCACACTTAGCCAATAAAGAATTATATTCTATTCTATTCTATTCTATTCTATTCTATCCAATGTACCTCTATGAATAAAAGTGAAAGCATTAATCTTTACCAACTATTTCCTGCAGTACCTTAAAGTCACTGTTATTTGCTCCAAAGTTGATATGACCCATGCTCTCCACCAGCAAATCCAATGAATCTCCTAGCTGACCAGTTATATTGATGGCATTCACTCTGTCTCGTTCCAGTGTCCCTTTATATTCCTCAAGGGAGAAAGAATAAAGGATTAACAATTGAATGGCACTTGTAGAACTGAAGCAAAACCCCTACATTACTCAGCAGCCTCAAACAGTCACCATGAGAACCAGGGACATATCCCCACTGGCAGTTAAACGCCTGGATCATACAAATGTCTCCACTTTTCAGCTTACTCCATTAAGTAAAACGTAGGCAAGGTCATGGATCCCATTTTCAAGGACGGAGAGCAAAACGGGCTGTAGGATGTCATCTGGAAGAACAGTACGGTACAACATAAAACCATGGGTCTGAAATATAAAATGAAAACTAATGTAATTGTGGATTGCCATCCAAACACCAAACAGGCAAGATCTAAATAGGATTTTTTCCCTCTCAGCTTCTCTGAGTTTTCTTGAATTTTCTAGTGGAACTACTCTTGGCTTCCCTTTTTGATGCCACAGATTTCACCTCTTACCTGCATCAGAGCCTCAAACGTGATGGGGAAGGAAGAATGGAATGGTAGGCCAGGGGAGAGAAGACTTAGAATATCCAAAAAGGCCACACGCTGTTAAGAAAAAAACATTGTATTTATGCTATTTAAAAAGTAAGATACAAAAAATGTATTTCCCCAAATCATTTCCATTAAAAATCTAATATTACAAAGTAAGTATACAGTAACATTAAAACAAGCAGAAAGATAACTATTATTTTAAAAATGCTTTACCATATAACCATATCACTGTTTAAAAATGAGAAAAGTGGTTCTTCTGAATTCCTGATTGGATGGAGCAGAACATCTCAATACCGGTGCCATCAATACTATCAGACATGTTTTATCTATCAACATCTCTTTTCTGTTCCAAAATCTGTTTTAATACCTTTAATTCCATCTTAGGAGACATGTAAGTACAGGAATAGCTTATCTATATCCAATTCATGAACATCTGATGGAATACAGTATCTTCAAACTCTTAACTTACCAGTGGTAAAGATACATAGCCATATGAAAATTTGGGAGTGGGAGGTGGTATTGGTCCTGCAGGCACAAGTTGAAACTGCAATTTTTAAAAAAAAAGCAAAACTTAACATCAGTTTCAGCTGATGACAACATCACATTTAGCAACTGAAGCACAGAAAGCATAAACCAATTACCTTGCCTCAATGTGGCTCCTACCAGAAAAAAAAATATTATAAAAATTGGAGGTGGGGAGATACCTTTTAAGCAATTCATCTAAATCCTCAGTATTATCTACCATTTTCTAGTGAGACGGCATTCCAAAAATAGTTGTACTATAAGTGGAGGAGAATGAGAAAATAATTGCTGAAATAAAGATTGGTACATGCCATAGGAGATTTGGATGTGGGGAGGTCAAACGTAATCTACCACCCTTTTTACTTGATTGCATTATGCGGATTTGGCTATATCATGGCTGCCTGGTGAAGTAATACCAAGCTCTGGTAGTCATTCCATTCCTCTGCTTCTAGGAATCATGAATAGAATTTATCTCTTGCTCCTAAAACTTACTGCCAATCATTTATTCAAATATGCTTTGATTAAATTTAAAACTTTAGGCTGATATCCTACCCTGGCTGTGATTGCATGTGCGCAGCAGCAAAAGAGCAGATCATTAATAGAACAAATAGTTTCTTTCAATCAGTATAAAAAGCAGCATTGCCTCTCAATCTACTGCCAAGAGCGCTGAATCGTTACCTTGCCAATGATGGTTCGAATGGCATATAGCTTTTCTGTAGGATCTCCAGCTTCTGAGAGAGGTGCATCATAGTCATAGCTAGTAGTGATAGGACAATACGTGTCCTTATAATCAGCACCTGAGTAGAGAAACCTCTGAGAACAAAACAGGCTTCTGGATTTCTAACTTCCATCTGCAATTAGGTATTTCTATTTTCCAGCCAGAAGCTAAGCCTCACAATGTCTGACTGAGGCAGCAACCCAAAGGACCCACAAACTCACCACTCCAGTAACCAAAGTTGGTGCCGCCCTGGAACATATACCTAGAAAAAGATCAGGCAGCAGAGTAAGAATTCACTTTCCATACAAGCACTGAGACAATGACTGGTTGTGGAATTAGGGAAAAATGGACAGGTGCTACAAAAGGAACAGAGAACAGTTTTGCACACTGGATAAACCAAAATGTGACCTGTCTGGTTTTTGCTTGGCATGATATGTGATTCCAGCCAGCCAATCATATAAAGTAAGATAAATAGTGAACCCAGGGTAGTCCGAAATATTCTCCAGTTTCATATTACATTTTCATTCTGCTGAAAAATGTTATCTATGTATGGAAATTAAAGAAAAAATAATAAGATTGTACACACACACACGCACACAAAATCTGATGTACCAAAATACTCATACAGAATAAGATGAAGCTAAGAGCCATGACTTGTATCTTAGACATATTTCATTTCTTTTTATAATCAATTCTATTGCTTTTGTTCCCCCTGCCACTCTCCCATATAGTCTCATGGTTACATGTTGACGTTGGCTCCTAATTCCAGGATCTTCTGTAGGCCTTTAGTCACAACTGTAGTACTTTTCGTGGAGTGTGGCTCACCCCAATAATCCAGCCAGCCTGTGTAATACTCAGAATTCACCTAGGGGAAAAGCAGAATTAAGACTTTTATGGAATAATAGCAAAGCTGTTTTCAACACCTGAAATGATATGTAAGTTTTATTCTATCTCAAATGTTAAAATCTGAGAGTACAGGATAAAATAAATGAGATCATAAAAATAGATTAGTTGATACATTATGATTTATGGTCCATGGAACCACGTACTTCAACAATAATATCCAAGCTATACGTTATAATCAGCTGTGGTGGCTCTGCTCATGATCTCATTTGTGCCCAAAATTAAGCAGTGCACCAATTAGGAAACATACTCCAAGGTGAATACCTCTGGTCACTATGCTGTCTACTTTAAAGTGGTAATTTAATATATAATTGTGTGGGTGTCTGTAGAAAAATAACTTTTAAACTGAATTATTGTTCATTTTATTTTTATTGTATTTATTTTATTGTTATTGTGTACATAATTCTGGCTTTCTTTGGAAAAATGTGTGAAATACAATAAAATACTGTAAAGTACTTCTGAAACACCTAACTAATTATTCTATAGTTAAGCTCTCAGAAATTTTTGTAGAGAGAGATGAATCTTGAGGCCTACAGATCTAGCATCACCCAAGACTGGCAAATGAAACTCATAGCTTGCCAGACACCCTTGAAAATATAGGACTACAATTTCTATTGCTTTAGCACCAACTTACAAACCACAGAGGCAAATAAAGATTTAACATACATGGATACTTTTGATTCCCTTTCTTTAACAATTCCCTGGAAGCACCTCTAGGTGCTCAGAAGAAATGAGCATTAAAAACCACAGGCTGTTTCTTCCTACATGGCAAGGCCAATTGCTCTCACCAGTGGCCCTCTTGGCTCAGCCAGACGCTGCTGTTCAAATGCTTGTGTCTCATTTATCTCTGTCAAAGAATAAAAAAACAGAGTAGAAGTCAAAGGATAATTCCATTCCAGATCCTATGAATTCTGTGCAGATCATTCAGCCTTGCACTACCTGATCCAAAGTCCACAGTGGCATATAAATCTTGCAGGGTCCCACATTGCAGCTCAGATTCTTTGAGGCCATCAGTTGTGAAAAGCACAACTTCTTTGCCCAAATACAAGCGGAAAACAGCCAGGAGGTAACGCATATAGTCATAGTCACATGCGTAATAGCTTCCATATTCATTCTCCACCTGCCTAGAGAACAGTGGGGAATTAAAGGATGGTGACTTAGAGCCTCTCATTTGCCAAAGAATCAGCTTTTAATAAGACTCGTCAAATGCAGTCAAATGCTGCATACGTAGCAGCTTATACAGCCCACTTGTCCCATATGTTGGTTTCCCAAATAGATGCAGCCAAGCTAGTTTTAAAGGAAACAGTTTTCTCTCCCTCTGCGTAAGTCAGAAGGGTACTAAAAAATCTTTGCTGTTTGATAGTGAAAGACAGCAAATATAAGTTGTCTAAAATGTTGGACACTGGATAACATGATTTTAAGATCCAAAAGGATTCTGCTAGGCAAAAAATTGTCAATAGATTCCAGAATTCAATTTTTATAGCCGTTAGGTCTGATCTCCACCTTTTCCAAAAATATTGTTGTTTAGAGCCCGTCTGTTTTAATGAAAGTAAAAAAACTTGCATTCCCTACTATATTCACCACATGGCTATTGCCAAGCAGACATAACTTACACACATGCACACAATAAAGAACTAAGGGGGAAAATGTCTGAAATGCCTTATGCTTCACGCACCTGGATACTGATGATGTTACCTCCATTTTGGTAAAGACGAGGTTTTATCTTTGGTAGTAGGATACTCAGCCATTTGTTGACAGCTTGCAGAAAACCTGAGAGCAGAAAGCAACTTGTTCAGCTAAAAATGAGGATACACTGCTCAATTTCCCATGTAGTACTAAGATAAGAGCTGGAGATTACAAGGTTGCATACAGAGAAGTCTGTAGAAGTTAGAGGAAAATCTGTTTTCTTTCTTGGGTTCAGATTTCCCCTTTACCTGTATTAGATGTTCGTAGAATAATGTTTGGTTTTGCCAACAACCAAGATGGAAGGCCACCCTAAGAAAGAAGATATCAAAGTAGTAATCCAATTGTGCAACAAAGGTCAAAGACACTATTTATGCTCCCTTCCAGAAAGGAACAACTGAAGAACTGCCAAAAAAATGAGAATTCAAAACTGCAAAAATAGGATTGATCTTAATTATTGTAAAGGAATTGCTTGAATGATGAGATGAAATGCTAGTAGCCACGTATAATTATAAAGCAAGAAAAGTACAAGATTTAAAAATGAAGAAAAGCTATAAAAGGAAAATGAGAGAAAGATAGCTTGTCAAATTATTAACTGCTTAAAATAAGTTGTGGAGCATTCAGATGCTTAAAATAATAATGACTTATCTGAATATTTGCATAGCCCTCACCATATCCCATTCCGCACAGATGTAGGGTCCAGGGCGCAAAATCACCAATAACCCTAATTCAGCCACTAAGTCCAAGAATCTTTCCAAGTTTCTGTCCCCAGAAAAGTTATAAATTCCAGGCAATCGTTCATGGTAATTCCATGGGACATAACTGAGGAATTAAAATACAAATTTCAATCCAGAATAGATTTCTGAGAGACAAAAAAGAGTTACTATAAAATAGAACTGTAATTAGGATAAATACTGTAAAATAGGGTAAATAGAACAAAGCCACACTTTTTACCTTCTGGCAAGTTCAGGCAAAAGTGATAGCAAGCAGGGAACATGAACAAAAATTTAAAATTGAAGTGATGGACAGAGGTAATTATCCCAATTGTAGCAGAAAGGTGGTCAGCTATTAAACATGCTGCTTTATATACTTACATACAGTACAGGTAGTGCTATACAGACATTGTATGTGCACAAAGTTATAGATATCCTAATGAGACCTTATGATAGAACAAAAGATTTTCATTACTTGGGTCACATACATTTTCAATAAGCATGAATTTCTCTGCTCCCAATATTAGGTATAGTCTAAAGTACCGGTTTAACCTTCCAATGAAAAAAATGGAACATTTATGATCAGTTTCTGTCTCTAGTCTCTATTACAGCAAAGAGTATGTGCCAGCTTGGAATCACTTCTGATCACTTACATTTGTACAGCATTGAGACCACTCATATACATCTTGAGGAGCCGGTCTTTCCAATAAGCTGGTGGGATACGGAAGTAATGGATGCTGCCTGAGATATAACGAAACTTATTTCCATCCTTGAGGAAGCAGTTATTTTTAAAATCAATGCTGAAGGAACGAACTGCTGCAGTGCCCTGCTATCCAGAAAAGAGAGGAAACCTTCATATTAAATGCTCTGTCCTACACATTGGCAATAAAAATTGGAACACCAAATACAAGTTGGGTGGAAATGATCTCGTAGATGACCTCACTCTGTGAAGGACTTCGGAGTACTCGTCTCAAACAATTTAAGCCCCAGAGCTCACTGTAACAGTATTGCAAAAAAGGCATTAAGGGCTGTTAACCTAATTTTGTGAAGCTTCTTCTCCGGTAACATTGTATTCCTAACTAGGGCATACAAAATCTTTGCCAGACCAATTCTTGAATACAGCTTGTCTGACTGGAACCCATACTGTATATTGAACATTAACACAATTGAGTGGGTTCAGAGGTATTTCTTAAGAAGAGTACTCCACTCCTCTACTCACAGTAGAATTCCCTATGCCTCCAGGCTTGAAAGTTTGACCTTGGACAATCTGGAACTGTGTCACCTGCAGTCTGATCTAAGCATAGTACACACAATTGTTTGCTAAAATGTCTTGCCTGTCAACGACTTCTTCAGCTTCAATCACAATAATACACGCCCAAACAATCGATACAAACTCAAGGTAAACTGCTTTAAACTCAATTGCAAAAAGTACGACTTCAGCAACAGAGTGGTCAACGCCTGGGATGCACTACCTGACTCTACTGTTACAGCTTCAAACCCTCACAGCTTCAATCTCAAAGTGTCTACTGTGGACCTCACCCCATTCTTAGGAGGTCCGTAAAGGGGGTGTGCATAAGCGCACCAGTGTGCCTATCATCCCTGCCTTACTTCTTTTGTTCATGTTTATGTTCATACCTATACTTAACTTGCACAAACAAACAAAATAAAAATAAATAAATATTGTCTTTTTCCATACAATCACAGTGCTATTTTAACTATTTATTAAGATTAGGGGTAGGGGTAGAACATCCATTCGTTCCATAGCTATAAGAAGATATAATTACAGATTTTACATCATTGGCTCAAACCAATTTCCATTGGTTATATTTAACACTGATTAGCTCCTTCATGTATTTCTGCTCTGGCTGCTTTGCATAGGAGCTTTCAGACTTATGAGTATCTAGCATAAAACAATGCAACATTTCAGAATGGAAGGACATTACAGTACTGTATACAGTAGTTTTCTGAGGTTAATCTCATGTACCTAGCCATGTTACATAAGGCATCCCAAAGTAACTCATATCTCATGCTCACTGCTGCTCCAAATCTTGCAAGTTCAAATCTAAAATCCCAATCACAATTTATACTTGACATTTAGGTCTGCACCTCACTTATTCACTTAAGCTCTTTCTAGGTTATTGGCCGATGTAAGAACTTCTGAATCATATTGTGGAGTCACTCATCTCTATTTCCCGTGCTATGGTTACCCATTATCAGCCAGCTAGTTACACAACAACGTGATTACATGATTGTTGAGAATTTATTTTGAAAAATAAATAATTAATTTGCTCTGAGTGTATGACTTAGACCATAATCTAAAATAATTTGAACTCTATAGTGTTCTTCGTTGTGCCTCGAGTCACATGATTGTTGAGAATTTTAAATGAGCATAACACATTATGCTCCATACATAGGAATTCCAAGATAATTATATTACACAGGAGCTTAATTCAGTGGTACGGCAATCAACTCACTAATTACGAACAGAATATTAGGAGAAGATGGTGAAGAAGTGCCAAAAAGATCTTATGGAAAATCCTGGACTATGAGACTACGTGGACGATTACAAAGCAGATAGATAAATATTTTATATTTCCCTTAAAAGTTGAAAAAAAAATCATTTCAGCATTTTTTCTTAATTGTTTTTGCTTACCTGAAATCGTAAGCCTGCCAAAACTACCATGAGAATATACAGTCGCAGCCCCATCTGTTTAACATTAACTTCAGTCTGGAACAAGAAGCTGCAAGAAGATATCACATGACAATCTGGTGGGCAGGCCCCCGTGCTTCCTCTGAAGAGAGCGGGTGATCTGTTGTGTGAGTTGGGAGGGGAGAAGGAGTCAGCAATTTTTTTTAATGAACTAATCCAAAGCCAGTCAAACCAGAGGATAGTACAATACCATGATGTACCAAGTTCCTTCTGAATGCAAAAATGAACACAAAGGAACTGAAACAGAGAGCGTATTTACCATTACCAAGTATACAGTTTATGCAAAACATACATTTCCTCAAACTAGCAGGATAATGATAAATAATAATCTGTGAAATGAGAGTGTAAAGAAATATACCTAAGCTCATATTGCATTTTATGTTATTGATTCAAAAGCATTTTTAAATAATAAATTATACACACTGGATTTAGAGATAACTCACACAATTCTTGTAGATCTAATAAATGTTGAAATGATCAGAACCAAATATGGTGATTATGAAACAAGTTAATACATACCTACTCTGAGAGAGCAAAAGGCTCCATAAGAATATCAAGTATTTTAATTATTAAATAGTGTGTGCTGCTATCATATAATTATATAATCTTCTTGCTTTTCAGTATGTTTTATGTCCCATTTATTGAAACTTGTCATTGGAAGTCCCTTTTACTCGCCAGACCTGTATAATCATTGTATTCATTCAGTAACAGAGAACCCATACAGACACCCAAGGTAACCAGTGCATAATGTCCCAGCGGGGGACACACTATCCTTGGCATCACCACATTCTGTGCCACCTCATAATGAGATGCTGTTATAAACTAAGGAATTAGGACTCACTGAATGGTAAAATTGGGTAAAACCAATCCGGCTCTAGATGCCATTGCAATCTAAGCCACAAAGGAGTTACTTGATCAGAATGTCAAATGTTTGCTGTCAACATTAAAATGATCACCATTCCTCCCCCCCTTTTTTTAAAGACCCTGTAGGTTCAGGATAGAGTTGAGGCGACTGGATAAAAATGAGCATTTATTGGCCAGTGCGCTTTGTGATGCGTATGCAGTGTTTGCAACAGATATCTTTTCTTTGTGCCCTAGGAAACATCTGCCACTACCTCAGCTTGAATGTCTCAATCTTCCGAGAGGAAGGCGTGTGTCTTCACCACTAGGCCACCATGCCGCTCATTAAAATTATCACAATAACCATATTATTAAAATGATCACAATTAAATGTTATTAAAACTCCCCACTGCAATATCTGGCATGTTAAAGTGGCTAAAACTACATCTGCCTTGAAATCCCTACACACTATTCGCTACTATTGCATCCCTACACATCTATAACTTTCACCAGAAGACCCTGGGCTAATCATGTTCTAATTAGTTCACAGAGTTTTTGTACTGTTGGAAGAAATCTCCTTCTGGGTTCAGTTCCAAGTGGGGGAAAAGACACTAGATTCATGGAAGTTGCTTGGAAAGAAGGTTTATTGATGAACAGGATCACATGGCTTAAGTTCCTGAATAGAAAAAGGCTGAGATGCTGAAAGTGCCTTGGTTTTATGCCCTCTGTTGGGCATTGTCTTTGAGCTTGAATTCTGATTGGTTGTCAGACTTCCATGGGGCCATGCAAGAACAACTCTGTAGGCTGTGTTTTGTTTTGCTGAGCCTTGCTGGGTGGTGATGTAATGAAAGGGCTTTGGGCAATTCCTAATATGGTTGTCTGAAGGAGGTAGATCTT
>JANHFT010000001.1:552309-580093 GCA_032467955.1 Pseudoxenodon macrops | reverse complement strand
GGCCTCTGTTATAGATGGTACAGGATGATGAGTCTTACTCCATCACTACAATAACAGCCAACATGACTTTTAAAGGTTCCAACATATATATTTTAAAATAATTTCATTTTCATTTCTTTAATTGTCCACATTACAGCATATTACAATGTGAAGGGTAAAGCCTTTTGCCTAAGGTTGATATCGCTTAACCTCAGATTCCATCATAGTGGCCAGCAGACTTCCACTTTTTCTGCTATGGAGAGCATTTTGTGACAGCTGTGAAGTGTTCAATGGACCTTGCTCTTGGGCAAATAAAACTGAATTGGTGGTGACAAATTGATCCTTGGTGTAGCATGCTTGACTCTTCCACATTTACAGAAGGAACAGTTTTGATCCATGAAAGCTGAAAAGCATGATGTTGACCAAGATTTAAAAAAAACAACAAGCTGGAGTTCTGTAAGCTGTAAACATGTTTTGCTAAGGTATCCATTCAAAAAAAAAAAAAGAAATAACTTGTGGTGTTATTTTGAATGAAATCAGATAGACTTCGGGGAAATGTTCAGATTTCCCAATGTGTTTTTAAATGTTGGGAATAGGAACGCTGAATATCCCATATAAAAACCTTATTGCATCATAGTTGCTTATACCAGAAACCATAACTGAGTAAAGACTATTCAAGTGGCAACTAAAATTTCAAGAGAAAAAAAAAATCTGGTTATCATTTTAAAAAGTTATCAGTGGGTAGAATTATTTGTCCAAAATATTAAGAACCTCCAAATATAGCAAAACACAAATTCAATTTGAAATAGATACTAGAATTTTATTTTAGAATTCTAGAATACAATTAATAGATTAATTTAGAATTAATCAAGGACATAAATGTGTGTTATCTTTGTAAGATAGAAAATTCCAAAGATGAACTTTATCCTTAACTAGATCTTTCAAGAGTAATTAATAAGTCATTAAGAGATCCAACTTCTGCCAGAAGGCTGTTTGTGTAGGTCACAAAAGAGGTCTGTTGTCATAAGGCTCCCAGAATGTCCTCCTCATTTTCCTAGTATTTGTTATGCAAAGTCAAAGAGTATCTAGAGCCATTACAGAATCCTCAGAATCAGAGAGGAAGGAGAAAGAAACCTAAAAAAAAATTGCCTTAATTTTGTTAAGTATAAGAAAGAATTGACATCAGCTTTGGCTGGCTTTTAAGATTTTTAAAACTGCAATAAATAGATTTAAAAATTCTAAGTTCCTCCTGTTTGCAGACCTTGCCCTTTCTGGAATGCAAGACAGTATTAAGCAAATGACAAAATTTCATGTCTTGAAACTTTTATTTTTAGTTGTGTTGGAAGAAATGTCCTTCTGGGTTCAGTCCCAAGTGGGGAAAAAGACGCTGGAAACATGGAGACTGCTCGGAAAGATGGTTGAATGATGAACAGGATCACATAGCTTGAGTTCCTGAGCAGAAAAGGGCTGAGATGCTGAGAGTGCCTTGGTTTTATGCCCTTTGTTGGGCATTGTTTTTCAGGTTGTATTCTGATTGGTTGCGAGACTCCCATGGGGCCATGCAGGGGCAATTCTGTAGGCTGTGTTTTGAGTTCAGATTTGACTGAGCTTTGCTTGGTGGTGATGTAATGAAAGGGATTTGGGCAATTCCCAAATCCCTTTCATTACATCATTACATTACTTTCATTACAAAGAGGTAGATCTTTGTTATGTAGAATAGACTGGCCCAAGCCATTAACAAAAGTGGGGGGCTGAGTTTCTGCTTCTGTGAGTTTCTACTTCTCTTTTAGGGGAAATATTCTGCCTTTTTAGTATATCCTAAAATATTTAATTCCTCTAGCAGGGGGGTAGGTGCTAACTTCCATCAATACTAACCTACATGGTGATGGATTGCCCTAAATTTTCTAGAGAAACATTTGATATTAAAAAGCAAGTGTGTGTGTGTGTGTGTGTGTTTGTGAGAGAGAGAGAGAACCTCTCCCCCCCCATGGAACTTCCTATTCCTGTGTAAGGGCAGGTATTCTGATTGGTTGTCAGACTCCCATGGGGCCAAGCCGGGGTAACTTTGTAGGTTGTCTCGAGTCCCAGGCTTGGTTGAATCTTGCTGGGTGATGATGTAATGAAGAGGGTTGTATTCTGAAATGGTGTTGGGCAATTCCTATTATGGCTTAATGGCTTTGTCCTGGTTTGGATCTTGAATGAGGACTAATCCTATCACGTCCTGAGGCCTGAGAGTGAAGGTCTTTGTTTTGCAGACTGACCCAGCCTTTTGTCTTGTAGATAGGTTGGCACCAGTCTTTCTGGGGCTATTAACAAAGGTGGGGGGCTACTTTCCCAGAGCATGTTTCTCCTTTTCTCATCCAGGGAGGTATAATATTCTGCCTTTTTAATATTTCCTAAAATATTTCATTCTTCTAGGAGAAGGGTGGGTGTTAGCTTTCTACAAAATGTTTCGCTTCTCATCCAAGAAGCTTCTTCAGTTTCCCCACCATCCAGTCAGAGCTGAAGAAGCTTCTTGGATGAGAAGCGAAACATCTTCCAAAGAAAAACCAGAAAGTCCAGTTGCCTCTTGGGAGGAAAAAAAAAGCACTTTTGGGACCACGTAACCGGGCTATACGCATTTATTTAAAAAATAAGTCTTTGCTGAACTCAAAGTGACACTCACATATTAGGAAATATTCAGTAATATTCCAGTCAAATAAAACCCACAATACTGAAGCTCAACACTTTTTGTCTAAAAACTCTACAGGCTTGCTCTTGAACACCCAGCTCATGACTTCTGTCTGTTTTTCTCTTTTTTTGTTTATCAGTTCTTCTTTCCCACTTCCCGCCCTCTTTTCCTCCTTCGCAGATATTTTCTCCCCCTCCCCCTCCCTCGAGTGGTTACTTAGTTACCTCGAGGGCCGCAGAGCAGACGGCGCAGAGTGATAACGTCACCAGCCAGCGCAGTGCCTCCTGTCGCGCTCAAGCTCTCCAGGACGCCTTCCAGCTCCAGACCGAGACTGGGTGAGTGTGTCGCCCCCTCCCCTCCCCTCTGCTCCCCCTCCCCCCCCGGTGTGCCTTTGCGGATGGGCGGGGCGTGAAGATGAGCTTGGTTGACTTTGCGGCTGTTCTGTATTCGAGAATGGCGAATCCAGAAAGGGTTACAGGACTTGCAGGGCAGGATATTTCCGTCCCGTTTGAGAGTTTCTGCTTCGGAATTTAATGCACTCATCCACTCTAGAACAAATGACATAATAGTAAGTGCGACTCTGCACCTCCTAGTCATGTGCAGAGTGCGTTATTCCCATGGCAGAATTCTGCATGTACTGCTTCCCTCGATGGCTTTTTCGATTCACCCCAATCACCGTATATCTTTCTGAACCACTGAATGTGTTTGCTGCTCAACGCTTTGCTCTCCAGCTCTGAAGAACTAATATTTATCTCTCTTTTTTTTTACCCTTCCGTTTTTTTCTTCCTTATGTGCCTTGCCTTTTTAGCATGTAATCCAAAGGGAAGGCTTCTGTCCTTTCATTTTGGATTATGGGTAACACTTAGGGAGACGGTAATTTACTCGACAAGCAAGGGGAAATATACATAAAAGAGTTTTATTACGTAGTAGTCACACCTTTCATAGGCAGTTCCATAAGTTCAGTTGGTGTCATACTTAAGTGCCTTTGCGTTTGAGAAGATACCAGTTACATTTCATCATAAGATTCAACTGGGAGCAGGTGGAAGAAAGTTTTGATTCTGGGTTGTTCCATTCCTTGTTGAGATGGAACAGTGGCATTTTGTTTTTCCAAAAATAGATTACACAATTTTGGGTGACTGGAGTCAGGCCCTATTCCCTAGTTTTCCACATAATCTTTCCCCCCCCTTCTTTTTAGAAGATTGATTGAGTATATATTACTTGGCTGCCAAGCTGTTGACATACACCTGGCTGCCAACCTTCCCATTGTTCCACAGAAGCCTATTTTATTATAACAGGGCAGAATGGAGCATTTGTCTCCACCTGGGCTGGGAAGCCTGCAAGTCTGTGCTTCACCTGCTTTTGTTGCTTTTTTTTTATTTTGGCAATTCTCAAAGCCTGCTTAAGATTGCACCATCAAACGTTAGTGGCAAGCCATAGCAGTGCAATTTCTCTTTTTTCTAATATGCCCCCAAATAAATGTGCTAAACCTAGTTTAACTTTTATAAACCTCACTTCCCCCTCCCCATCAAAAAAGGGGGAAAAAAGAGCTGAAAATTCAGGCCATTGTCCTTCCATGACATTACCAGATGATATTTACCGTTTTTGAAGCTCTCAGGAGCTGGTTTTGTTTTGTTTTTTAATCTGGCTCCTACCCACAAAAAGATAGCTTATATTACAGTGTGCAATTTGAGCTGTCTCATTTCCTCTCCAGTGCCAATGTCATGACCATGCTTTTTAAGTCTATAAGATATTGGGAGAAAAGAATCTGATGGATGGACAATTCTGTTATTGAGCAAACAACTTGAATTATTCCTTTGCATTCCCCTTCAGTGGCCTTACATGAAAGTTCATTTGGTTTAATACACAGATAGTCCATGTTTAGCAACTACTTTGCACAGTGACTGTTCACATTTCTGACTGGGAATGAAAAAGTGATTTTGCATGTGTAACCTTTGCAGATCTGTGAAGCAAAGGAAAGCTGAAATAAGATCAGAAGCACACTTGCTGTTTTATTTAGCAACCACTTTGCTTAATGACCAGTCCCAATTGTGAATGTTAAACAAGGACTACTTGCATATGTATCCATTTATTAATATCTTGACATGAGGCTTCCCCTCTTTTCTCAGCCTTAGGCCTTCACAATGGCTGTACCAAGGTCTGGAACTTTGCTTTCTTATCCTCTATAGAATCTGAAGGATGTTGGAGCGACCACCATGGGCCATGCCCTGTGTATTTGTTCAAGGGGGACCATCACCATCAATAACAAACGCTATCTTTTAATCCACAGGCTTGGGGAGGGGTGAGTATTGGAGTCCTTCCAGAGGGATCTTTTAAGATGCTTTGCAGTTATTCATTTTGATTCATTTTGAAATTTCACAGAGGATAATTTAATCACTACCCTATCTTTTATCTTAGTTTGGTCTGTTTTCTTTTAACTCTGGTAATCAAGTTGGTAAAAAAGACCCAGAAACAAAGCGCAAAACTTTAGCGTTACCTAAAATGCTGCTCATCCTTGTCTCCCCATTACTGCCTTCTCTGACTCCCACTATTAATTTTCCCTGTAGTTCTCCACCTGTAGGAAGATGTTTTGACCACATATGTTTATGCTTTTAAAGAAGCAGGAAATATATATCTGTATATACATACTGTCTTTATTTGCCAGGGGTAGAATTATTGCATCTTCTAAGGTTTATTTAATCCAGATTTGAGAAAGTTGTTCCTTTCAGATTATTCTGATCAGTATCGTCCATCACCATAGCTGAGTTCAGCTGGTGTGAGTTGCAGTCCAGAAACATGGAGAGCCATTTGTTTTTCCATCCACTTCCCACCTCCTCCAAAATATTCCTCCAAAATTGTCATTCAAGCTTCATTAAAGACAGATGTATTTTTTTCTTCACTTGGTGCAATTCCCTCCAGCTTTTCATCATGAATTGAGGTTCCTGTTGCTCCAAGGAAGGTGATACCACAATTCCTCTGGGCATCTGATTTCATTGCTTAACACTCATTACAGTTAAAATGTTATTTCTCATACATAATCATATATTTGCTGTGTCTTATGTCTGCTGCTTCCCTTCCCTCAGTAATACCTCAAACTTTCACCCTTCTCTTCATGACACTTTTTATATAGAGAGAGAAAAAGAGCACAGCAATTGAGCAGACCATCAGACTAACAATATTTAATATTTAGTTTCTAATGTTAGAAAATACCATTATAAACTTAAGTAGAAAATAGTTTTTAATGATAGAAAATCTCAGATTCCTACAGAGCTGGGTAATCTTCCCCACTTCTTTCCAATTAATTAGGTATATTTGTGGATATGCATGAACTCTTGTGATTGCTAAGCATATTTGGTTCCTGTGCCTTTTTGTACAGTTTATCAGTACTGTGATAAAGAACTAGGGAGAACCAGAATGCTGCTTAATGCCATGTGACATTTATTTAAACATTTCCCCCTTTATCAAACCAACAAGTGTACAGTACCACACAAAGTATTTTTTGAAAAAGGCAACAACAGCTTTATGAAATTATAAACAAACCAGAGTATACAACATGAACAAGAGTCCTCTCTTATTCTTCTTCCAGTTGTGGCACGTAGATATCTACCTTTTCTCTATAATCTCATTAGTGTCTGTCAGCACTGAAGTTATATAAATAGCAGCTACAAAGCTGGCATTGATGAACTAGCAACCTGTGTGGAAAACACGGCCCTCGCAGACCTGCAAAAGTGTAGGGTGTGGATGACAGCAGAACAGGGTCACAATTTAGAAGAATAAGCTTTTAAAATAAAAACATGGTAGAAAAGAGGAGAGAAAGAAAGTTGTCTGGGTTCCGTTTACATCAGGATACATAAGTCTCTGTCCTCCTGCCCTGTGGCTTATTCTATTTTACTCCCTGCAGTGGCTTCAGCTATGTGGACCTTGTCGAAGGGCTGCAGGATGGGCGCTTCTATGCCTTGAAACGCATTATATGCCATGACAAGGACGATCGTCAGGACGCTCTGCGCGAGGTAGAGATGCACCTGCTTTTTGAGCACCCCAACATCTTGCCCCTCTGTGCACATGCCATGGTAGAGAAAGGATCCAAACACGAGGCCTGGCTCCTCTTGCCTTTCCTCAAGGTCAGTAGCCTCCAGACCAATTTCCTAGCTAAGGTGTAAGGTGCGGACGAGTTTCAGTAGGTGCATGCCAGGAAATGTGTTCTCTAGGTAAATTAGGCGTGGCAGGGAGAAGAACGGGCTCTTCCAGCATTGTGCTAACCCTACTTTCAATTCACATGAAGCAGAGGTGGGTTCCTAACGGTCCGGTCCGGATCTACTGAACTGTTTATAACTTGGCAACCCAGTTTGCTAGAACCATTAGCGACCCGGGCCTGCCACACCTCCGAGTTGGTTCTTTTGGTGGCGCCATAGGTGCCGCCATCTTGGATTTTGCAGAAGCTTTTTAAAAACACTGCGCATGCACGAACGCAAAGCGTGCGCAACTGCAGCGCGCCCCTGAGCAAACCGGCAGTAAGAAGATTTAGAACCCACCTCTGACGTGAAGGTCAGAGGTATAGTTCTAAGGGATAGTTAATTAGTCAACTAATATAATTAAGATCTTACACTAAAAAGACTGTTGTATAATTGCCATAATTGCTCCAATGGCTTCTGCATATTTTTTCTTATGCAATTGCATTTATTTTCTGTTTTTGTCTTGTGTGCATGGCTTTGTGATCACAAAGATTAAAGTGTTTTCCTTTTAAATGAAACCATTTAAAACAACAAATCTCCTGAAGTATAACTTGCAGAACAGGGAGTGTGATGGCTCACGTGATTATAATGGTGGGTTGACAGTCTGTAAGCCTGCATTTGAGACTGAGTGCTGATGTGTGATGGGGTGAGCTCCTGCCATTCACACCAGATCCTGCCCACCTACTGGCAGCAGTTTGAAAGCATGCAAATGCGAGTAGATAAATAGGTATCACTTTGCTGGGCTCATTCATGGGGACATGAAAGGAACCCCCAACTGGTGTCCCCAGGGCAATAGTGATGTCACCAGCTAAACCTTTCGACTCAGAAGTCCCTCAGTGCTTCTGACACAAATACAGCAACAACTTGGAAAACAAGGACAAAAATTAAGCCACTTTCACAGAGTAAAAGTTCTCAACAAGATGCCAACAAGTCAACACAAGGGAGCCTATATATCTTGATGGCAAACTGGTATCTTCAAAGATTCTGCCCCTGCCAGCTTGTGGAAAATAAGGAAGAAGACCATGCCTATTAAATGCCTAGAGCTGTTATCAGGGCAAAAATGGCTGGAATATTTTTTTAAGTCCAGAAAAAGGAGGTAATATTTAGAAACAACTCAGGCAGACACCTCCCTAATTCACCGGAATAAAAGAAGGGGGAGGAAGTACACAAAACCAGACTTGCAAGATTCTATTATTGCACTTGATCTCAATAAAGGTAGTTTTAGCCTTCCTGGAGAGTTGATTCCTCATCTGGTCAACCCAGTGGGGCTGACACAGTTAGGGCTCCAGTGAGTTGGGACACTGAGCAAGGCTTCATATAAAAAATACAGGACATTGTAGGAAAAGGGGATCCTTTCAAACTAGTCCCAAAGTGTCCATAGGTAATAAGCAGCACTGGAATCATGTTCGGAAATAAAAAATTAAATGATTATACTTTTTCTGAAAAACAGGCTTTGGATATTTTGTAGTAGCTGAAGTTTGGAATGTTCTTCAAATGCAAGTGTTGCACCAATTTAATTGGATGCAACCAAGGCACATGTAACAGAGGCTGATTTTTCCCTGTAAAGTATAGCTGTGCTCTATCCCAAACTGTATAAAAACAGTAGAAAAGTTTTCTTAGTACAGCCATCAACTGAGTATCCAGGGCCATACCTGGCCTCTCAAGGGGAGCATAGTATTGTGCAGAAGAGAGTCCAGTTATCATCAGCAATTGGCTTCCCACATCAATGTTTTTCAAACTTGGAACCTTTAAGATATGGGCATTTCAACTCCCAAAAAGCATGATTTTTGGGGAATCCTGGGAGTTGATCCACACATCTTAAAGGTGGTAGACTTGAAAAACACCATTCTACATGCAGTGCATTTGAAGTCAGCTAAGGTCCTCTCATATCTGTTCCCTTTCCTCCTTCAAGCCAAATCAGGATGTTGGGACTGTAATTTTGCTCAGCAATGCTGCTTCTGCCACATTTTCCCTCTGTAGTGGCATCTCTACAACCACAGGCACCTAAGAGAGTTCTAGGGCAACTTATATATTTAGAGCTTATGGTCAAGTAGCAAATACATTAATCAACCCTTAGAATAGCATGGTATTCACTGTAGTTACAAAAACCATGCGTAACTAGTCCAACTTTAGATAAAACGATTTGCTTGTTTCGGATTGAACCAGAAGCAACCAAGCCAATATTGATTAAGGTCTTTGCAGTTGTGAGGCTCAAATAGAAAAGAAGGATAAATCATCCTTAGGCCAATTTGGGCCACAGTCTCTTAATATCTAGGGGTAAATCTTTTCCTTCACTCAGTAAGTTTGGAGAACGTGCATGCCATTTCAGTTACCAACATGCCCGGGTTTCTTTTTCCAGAGAGGGACCCTCTGGCAGGAAGTGGAAACTCTGAGAGATAAAGGCTCCTTCATGCCCGAGGAGCGTATCCTGGTCATTTTTCACGGCATCTGCCGAGGACTGCAGGCCATCCATAACAAGGGATATGCACACAGGTAAGAAGCTGGCCTTAGAAAGCAGGGTGCATGAATACAGAACTTGATGTCATGACAGACTGTCAGTCTTTGTAATAGGGTTGCTGGCAAAGATAAAGAAAAACCTAAGGCATAGAACATCAGTGTGACAGTATGTTCAGTACAGAAAACTTAGATTGGAATATTACAAGCTTCAAACTTCCTTTCAAGCAGGATTTGAGGACTCATGCCTTGGATTGTTGCCAAATGCAGATTTGGGGGATCCATTTATATTCTGCTTGCCCTTTTCCAGAGATTTAAAACCAACAAATGTGCTGCTGGATAATGAAGATCAGCCACTGCTAATGGACCTAGGCTCCATGAATCGGGCTCACATTGAGGTGCGGAGCTCAAGGGAGGCTATGACCATTCAGGTATGAGGTTGACCTGTTCAAAGGGAAATGGGGGAGTAGCTCTAACAATGAAGGAAAAGCATCCAATGAAATGAAACTATTCAGACTATAAAAAAAATCAGAGACTTTCATTGATATCCCAGCATCCTTTGTTTAATGGCAGAAGAAGGATGTTATTAGCAAGGAGTGATATTGTCTG
The DNA here is from genome assembly GCA_032467955.1 of Pseudoxenodon macrops. Lineage (NCBI taxonomy): Eukaryota > Metazoa > Chordata > Lepidosauria > Squamata > Pseudoxenodontidae > Pseudoxenodon > Pseudoxenodon macrops. Next base: position 570,151 of record JANHFT010000001.1, on the reverse strand, counting down.
TGAATGCAAAATGGTGACACAAAGTCTTTTGTGTCCCAACACGTTATCTCCAGGGGTGGGTTGTAAATCATTTTGCTGCCGGTTTGCTCAGGGTTGCGCCTTGCGCGGATGAGCAGCAATTAAAAAATAGCTTCTGCGCATGCGCAGAAGCAAAATTCAAAACGGTGATGCCCACGAAGACACCGGTTCTGTGTCGTCATCGCCGAGTTACTAACGGTTCTATAGAACCGGTTAGAACCGGTAGGCACCCACCTCTGGTTATCTCCCCTTAAAATAAATGGTTGGGTAGCTTGATGGCGAAGTCTAGTTTACATGCAAAAGATTTGGGAAAGTCAGCAGTGGCATCTACAATGACTGTGGCTGTCATTGAGTAGGCGAGACAAAAATCCAACCTCAAATGTGTGTCATGCACATTGATTACTCAGAAGAAGGAGCAGGTCTCCACTTGTCTGGTTGTGCCCGCTGTTTGGAGAGATCATAACCATTGCTGAGGATGTCCCTGAGGGTAGATGTCAAACTCTGGCAGATCCTGAATCAGAACTGTTGCTCTGTCTGGCAGAGGATTGTTGATACTGAGTGGATCAGCTTATTTGGGTTTCCATAAGCATCTTTTCCTTCCCTACCCAGGGCTGCTGACCGACTTGATCTCTACCTCAAAGTTATGCATGGCCTTTGTCCCAAGACCTACCTTAGAGATCCACAGCCAGTCAAAATAAACATTAGTAATGAAATAGTATCTCTCTCTGTTTCTCACAAAACTTCCCCTCCCCCACCTCCCCAAAGCTAAGTAGTCCCCAACCCTTACTTTAAGAAACGGAGATGATTGCTGCAGTGTTCCCTTTCCATCCAGATCATATATTTCAATATAGACAGACCTAGTCATAGTTTCAGCAGCAAGCAAACAAAAGCAATAGAAACAATGACTGCAGTGAGATCTTTTCCAGGAGGATATATTTATATATTATGGGATTTGCAAATCATATCTTCGGCCTCTTGAATATTTTGAAAAAGGCAGGCAGACCAAAATGAGATTTCTTTCTTTTCCCATCAGTGACTTTGCTAAATCTCTCTTGGCTTTTCCTATTTCATCTTCAAATATCGCTTGAACTTAGTTTCTAGTGACTGTAGGTACACATCCACTTAGTTTTTTTTTGTCAACAGCATGGGAGGAGTTTACCAGTGCCTTCTGTTGGAATGTTCCCTCCCCCAAATCCCCAATTTAGTCTACAGCCCTGAAATTTCCTACTCGTCTCCCACCCACTACTAAGCACATACTGCTATGCATTATACTTAATGTTAATGCCCTTAATTTAAAATATTTTTTTCCTGTTAGCTATTCCCCAATAGCAACCAGAGGGGCCTGTGGGAGAAACCTGCTGGCAGAGAAGAGTTGAGATATTTCTCCTCTTTCTTCCCAGACTTTGTCTTAAGATTTATCTTCCTTACCCTGTTGATTCCACAGGACTGGGCTGCCCAACGCTGCACCATCTCCTATCGAGCCCCAGAACTGTTCAATGTCGAGCGTGAATGTGTTATTGATGAACGTACTGACATCTGGGTAAGGATCACTACTTCTCCTTAGAAAATATAAATAATATTTAATATTGCTGCAATACATTCAAGTATATCTTGGACAGAGGAGGAAAGTCCTATTTTATTGTTCCACGGTCAGCTTTTTGCTCCATAGGCTCACCTTACCTCTGCTTAGTCCTTAGGCTGTGTTCTCTACTGCATGATGTTTGGTGAAGGACCTTACGACATGATTTTCCAAAAGGGGGACAGTGTAGCCTTAGCTGTTCAGAATTGCCTTACGGTGCCCCAGAACACCAGGTAAGCATTTGCTACCTAGAAGGTGGGGAGAGGGTTGTGGCTGCTCTTAATCCAAGGACAGATTGATCTGAGTTGGTTCTAAATTTCAGGTACTCCCCAGCCTTGGAACACCTCCTTTCTTCTACAATGGTAGTCAATCCTCAGGAGCGCCCGTTTGTTGCTGACATAATCTCTCAGCTTGAAGCGATACAGCCACCTCTCACTGGACAGGATGCCACACGTATCTGAGGCCACAGGATGGGCCAGCTAAAACCAGAAGCAGCTGGAGGCATTTCAGCCCAGGTGGGACCTCAAGAGGTGAAGTTCAGAGCAAACGCTTGAGAAGACGTCATGCTGAAGGGCCAGTCTTGTACTTGGAGGAACTGTCTTACAATGGGACTGCATTTAAGGACGATGCTGGTCTTTGGGACTCGCCTCCCTTACTCTTTCCTGTATCTTACAAGACTTTGACTGCTCTGATTGCTTTGATTATTGGCCCTTATCAAACGCCTCCACAAAGCATGACTTTGTCCCAAGGGACCAAAATTCCCTTTCTTTTGTGAGAAAAAAAAATGCTCCTAAATTTGTACCTGAATGTGCTAAGTGTGGAATGATGCAGAGATTGTTTTGATAAAGGCATGCCCTCAGGGCCTAAGTGTTAAATAAAATGCAGCCCCCATCTTAGACATTTTTAAACCACCAAGATGATAAAAATGTGATCCCGCAATAGTGTTGTTTATTTATCACATACTGTATATCCTGCTCAAATCATACATTTCCCCCTCATATGTTTCTTACATATTTAATCACAGCTTCACGGTTATTCCAGATTTTTTCCCCCAAGCCTCAAAAAACTGCTTAACATATAGAGAAATCTTTTTTTTTGGTATTACTTGCATTGTTTTGAGGGGCAAGAGTCACATAGTCTAAGAAATTTTATTGTAACTCTCTGAAAAGTTGATTATTTCCACAGTAATAGGTATGTGCAGGAATTCCAAGCTTGAAATGTCTGTTTCGAGTGTTTTGAATTTGGAAAAAAGTACCCAAATTGACCATTTTGTCTCATCAGGTTTTCTTTTGAGCCAAAACAAAATGGAGCCGTTTCAAGCATTTTACAATTATTGTGAATATGCCACTAGGAGGCAGTGAATAACCAAGTCCATTGATATTGGAACTCATCAGATTGTCAGATCTCTTTTTATGGGGTGCAAACCCTTTACCACGAGATGAATTCATGGATTATATACAGTGCATTACCTTTAGAAGTTATCAAAGGCCTTGCATTCAGTGGTGTTTCAGGAAACTACTGTCTATATAGAATATATACATTATTCTGTACACCATTCTGATAGAAGCATTATGATTTCCTGGGAGACTCGAGTCCTGTGATTTGACTTGTTTTACCCATTATAATTGGTTTACATTACGGCTTTTCCCTCAGCATAGCTGATAAGAGTAACAAATACTGTAGGGCCTTGCTTCTATTGACAGAGAATGGGACAGAGGAACAAGCAGCCATTATTTAAACATGGTTCAGAGATAGATGTTGCTGCTGCAGCATCTGAATTACTTTTGCTGTGTCAGACCAGATGTCCTGCGCATTCAGAGGCAATTCTGGACCATCAGTTTTCCACCTGATGGACTAATGTTACTTCCATGTCTATCTGAACAAAAACATAATTTGATTTATATATTATCTGGTATAGAGAAGATAGAGCTCCTAGATTGGGTTGTTTACCATTTGTGTTGAGGTATTGTTTTGCAGATAGGACTTTGAACATATTTGAATATGTGCTGTGCAGACTAGATTACCCAAATGTTGCCAATAACACTGCAGAAATTGGTTTTGTTATAAAATGCAAATGCTGCAGTGTATGACTTCTTTCTTTTAGTTGAACACATTGTATGCCCTCACTGAGGCTTGAGCTTTCAGGTGGCAATGCTAAATGCCAAGATCATTTGTTTTAGTTTATTATGTACTACTGGCTGCTGGTCAGATGCAAAAATGTGCAGTGTGTACATTATGAAGACAGAGGTTTCAAACTCAGTTATGGAAATGAATCATGTTGTTGCTCTTTGCAGCACTTCTGAGCTATTTGTGTAAGCAGACTGAAAAAAAGGAGGCCTAAAAACTCTTGCTTTTATCTTTTGTCTTCTATCAGAATTAAAACATGACTTCCTTTTTCCCAAAAACAATTTTTTATATCGGATCACCGATAGTCGCCAGCAAAGAACAGAAGTTTTAGAGTGAAAAATGAAGGCGCAAAGAACTTGTTAAGTTCTCATTATTCCTCGTGACAAAAGAGTGCAGTTTTTAGAAACTCTTGATAGAGGATACTCACGCCATTCTGAACGTTATTTCACTGGAATGTAGCTCAACAGAAAAAGCTTTTGTTTTTTTCATACACATCACTACAAACATGTAGTGCATGTGCAACATGTATTAGTTACTTTTTAAAACTTTGTGGCATAGCAGCATGAGTCTGACTCTAAAGAAAATTAATCGGTGACATTTAATACCAGTTTCAGAAATAAAACGTATATCCTTACAATGCCCATCATTCTTTAATGGTGCTTCTAGCTTAAATTTCTGTGATATAATCTAGTTAGAACAGAAGTGGAGGGAAGAGAATACTGGCATACAGTCGGTATAAAAGGATGGCATATACACTATAGACCAGTGGTGGCTAATTTTTTGCCAACGCGTGCCGAAAGCGTGGTGTGTTACGTGCATGTGTGCCCACACCCATAATGCAATCCGCTCCCTGTGCATGCGCGCACTTCCACCACCACCCCAATGCATGTGTGCAGGCCTCACTGACGCTTCAGGTCTTCTGGTTGGCCTGTTGTGCTGTTTTTCACTCTCCCCAGACTTCAGGAGTCTACTGAAGCCTGGGGAGGGTGAAAATTGCCTCCCCCCTGCCCTCCGGAAGGCTGACAATCAGCTGGCCAGCGTGCACATGTGCACGGGAGCTCACAGAGTTCCTTGCAATATTCAGAGGCTGCACACGTATGGGATATGCTCTTGCATGATCTTCTGGAAGTCACAAGAGGGCCACGCATGGCCCCTGAAACCCAAGAAAATCACAGAACTGGGGCAGAATTTGGGAGCTGCAGAGGCTGTGGAAGAGCATTCTCCAAAGTTGCTTTAAGTACAAAAACCTTGTGCAACCTGAGCACTGGGCCAATAAACAGATTCAATAAACAAAAATCAGATACCTGCTCAGACGTAGTGTCTGCCTATGACAGGTTTGGATAGGTTGCTTCTAATGGAATGGCTTGCATTTAAAATGTTACTTGGTAAGTTTTTTGCTTTTTGCAACACTGTAGCCTGGCATCCTATTCTGACATCTGCAACTCATGAAACATAGTATTTTAAAAGGCAACTTTTATTCTCAAAATACACATAGAAGTATGGAGTTTCCCCAGCTGTAAAATAGGTGAATAATTTATTGTTTAGAAATAAGCTCATTGTTTCTTCAACTAATTCCATTCTTATATGTATGATTCTCATTCTTTGATTTAACGTTTCGTACCAAAAGATGAATTTGCTTTTCTGGGAGCCAAAGTGATACCGAATGGGTGCAGACGTAATCGTTTCATGGTAATGTGCAAAGTCTTATGTTGTAACCTAAAGTTTTATTTGCCAAAATTATCAGTAGACGTGGTGGTGTTTTTTTTTAATGATGTGCTGTTCAGTTTACAAATGTAAGTATTTCCTTTGTCAAGTAAGGCAGCTAGAACTGCTAAGACAGCTCTTGAGCAAAAATTGCATTAGATAGGAATGCTGTATGTCAATTCTGTCTGGGACAAACACATTACTGTAGTTTAGATTCAAATCAAGCTTACTTTAATGAAAAGGAAGGTCCAGACAAAGTAGAGCATGTATAGCTATTCTTCTCCCTCCTCTTCCTCTTCATATGAATCAATGCCCACCTCTTCATAATCCTTCTCCAAGGCGGCCATGTCTTCACGAGCCTCAGAGAACTCCCCTTCTTCCATCCCTTCCCCAACATACCAGTGCACGAAGGCCCGCTTGGCATACATTAGATCAAACTTGTGGTCCAGGCGGGCCCAGGCCTCGGCAATGGCTGTGGTGTTGCTCAGCATGCAAACTGCCCTCTGAACCTTGGCTAGATCTCCCCCAGGAACTGCAGTGGGAGGCTGGTAGTTGATGCCCACTTTAAAACCTGTAGGACACCAGTCTACAAACTGGATACTACGCTTGGTCTTAATGGCAGCAATAGCAGCATTGACATCCTTGGGTACCACATCCCCTCGATACAAAAGGCAGCAGGCCATGTATTTGCCATGGCGGGGGTCACACTTCACCATCTGGTTAGCAGGCTCAAAGCAAGAATTGGTGATCTCAGCCACAGAAAGCTGCTCGTGGTAGGCCTTCTCCGCAGAGATGACCGGAGCATAGGTAGCCAGAGGGAAATGGATACGAGGGTAGGGCACTAGATTGGTCTGGAACTCTGTCAGGTCTACATTCAGAGCCCCATCAAAGCGCAGTGAGGCAGTGATGGAGGACACAATCTGGCTGATAAGGCGGTTGAGGTTTGTGTAAGTCGGCCGCTCAATGTCCAGATTCCTTCGGCAGATATCATATATGGCTTCGTTGTCCACCATGAAAGCACAATCTGAGTGCTCAAGGGTGGTATGTGTGGTGAGGATCGAGTTGTAGGGCTCCACCACAGCTGTGGAGACCTGTGGAGCTGGGTAAATAGCAAATTCTAACTTGGATTTCTTGCCATAATCAACAGAGAGACGTTCCATCAGCAAGGAAGTAAATCCTGAGCCAGTTCCTCCTCCAAAGCTGTGAAAGACCAAAAATCCTTGGAGTCCTGTACATTGGTCAGCCTGTGAAAAAGAAATTATCACTCATCAGTTTGTATCTCTTAAGTTACAATGCGAAGTATTGTTCTTACCGAGAAAATCTGAACAAGAAAATCCATTCCACTATTTTTATTTACTTTCTATGGATGCCCGTCTCAACCAATTGGTTACTTGGAGGTCATTTTCTTTTGCCTCAGGATATTAGCCTCAAATCATTAACTACACAAACAAAATCCCTTTATACAACCAAGCCAGGCACGGAATCTTTTCTGTTTCATAATTAATTAAGAGCAAGTAATTTTTCAAGGTTAGAAGGGAGCATCTGGTATTACAGTTGTGGCAACCAATTACACAAGGGAACAAGGTTGACTGGAGTGCGATGAAGAAATTCACTAGAATGCCTGTGCCAAGTATACCAAGTTCAAATGCTTCCCAAGAACTTGTGCTTGGTTCTAGGAAGGAAGAGGCAGTGGTTGCCAACCAGCTGCAAACCTACCCACCCCACATGTTCTTCCTGCCCAGAAGCTTCTGACCAGTTACGAGCAAGAGGGGGGGAAAGAGTGAGCAAGCAATGAGCAGATAAAGAGGAACTAAGAAGAAGAGATAAAAGTTTGGAAGAGCAAAGGCAAGAACATTTCCAGGGTGGGTAAAAATCGATTTATAAAATAAATAAATAAAATTGGTTTTTTAAATTTTTTATCAAATTTATTTTAATAAAATACTTTTGGAGTAGAAATCTATCTAAAGATAGTTTTCTGTTTAAGATACATTAATAATGTATTTTATTCAGCATGCAATGGACCTTAAGTTATGTAGCATGAGGTTGTATATTCTGCAATATTGGGACTGTAGGCGAGTCAACAGTGGGTCAGAGGAGGAGCTGCTGTGGGACCAGATGAAGTTGCTCTTTAAAAATTATGATTTAAATCGAGTTGATTTAAATCAAGCCTTTTTACTAGTGATTTAAATCAACTTGATTTAAATCAAATCCACTCTGGTGCATGCGTAGCTCCATTTACGTGAGCAGCGGGCATGCATGCGCAAATGCCACTTGAACAAATGGAGTGCCCACTGCTCCTGCAGAACCATTCCCTCCCTCCCTCCTCACCAGTCCATAAAGCTTGAAAGGTTTGTGGAAAGGTTGGGGACCACTGTTCTAAATAGTGTCCCCATCTTTTTTTTTTGTATCCATTTCTCATCTATTTCTAGTGTATAATGAATTTCCATATAGAACTTACACATTGTCTCTGCATTAATTCCCCTTTCACTTGTTTTACTTCTTCCATTCTATTTTTTTTCCAGGGTCCACTCTTGACACCATTAAACGCTGCTATGTCTTGACAATGTCCTTCATAATTCTTTTAACTTTTTCATCATAAATAAATCAGACGTGCTTTTATTATTCATTCATTTTCCATATCTATGCATGAAGCAAATAATATTTAAATCACACGTATTTTATAAGAAGATACTTGCCGCTACCAGTCTCATTCATTCTTGGATCTCCAAATATCCTGATAATTTTTTCCTATACTTTTTACTTCCTGATATCCATTCACGTCACCTAATGGAATAATCTTTTCCTTTCACATTTATTCAGAATGTTAAACAATTTCCCCTAAAACTGGTTTTTCCTCATTACTGTTATTCACTGGAATGTAATAAACAGTGCTCATCTATCTTTGAACTCCTATTTTTGTATGGATCCACAACAAACTAGATAATATATTTTCTAGCATACGTTTTAGCCTTTGCTTCTCTACATGTATTAATCAATCCTGCTCAGCAAAATCAGATCACCTTTCTTCAATTGGATTCTATCCTTTCCATTTCTCTTACCTTCACCATCCGGAACATGTTTATTTCTCCCTTCATTCATTAATTCATTATTTTTACTATACTTCGTGCTTTCCAAGTCATAGTCTGCCATACATTGACTGTCAACAGAAGGTTCCTGAAGAACAACCATGAAGAAAGACTTTATCACCCATCTTGCTTTTGTTTAATAATGATTTTATGAAGAGTAGTCTTAGGTTTTTCAGCTTTACCATATCAATGCATCATTAGCACTTATGGCTAATAGTAAGGAAAAGTTTCCATTTCTTTTGGGATATTTTGGCAAGTATGCTGCAAACATGTCAAAAGCCCCAGTATATCCCCAAATATAGGCATGATATTTTATGCAAACTGGGATCTCTAAAGGTTATCTGTATGGTATTAATGGTAGTATACCCAGTGAGTCCTCATATGTGTGTGTATATATATATATATGTATATATATGTACGGTAGGTATTTTGTTGTTCGGGTATATGTATATAAAAATATAAATAAACTAAAAATAAATGTTGCTACTACATATTTAAGAATTGCTTACCTAACAATATTATTTCCTACAGGATTACTTGTCTTTGGGGATGATGAAAGTGGATCTAAAAATATTACCCTGAAAACACGTTTCATTCTAATAAAGGATGGTGGAATGCTTCATATTGGAGCAGAAAAATGTCGCTATAAGTCCAAAGCAACTATAATCTTATACGGCAAATTAAACGAAGGTGATTATGTGCCAACATTTGGTGAAAAGTTTGTGGGCGTGGGCCCAGGTGGAACACTGGAATTGCATGGCTCTCAGAAATTATCATGGACGTCCCTGTCAAAGACTCTGTATTCTTCAGGGCTGGCCTCTGGATCCTACACATTTGAAAAGGAGTTTTTCCGAGCTCTGAATGTGAGAGTGATTGACCAAGACACCTCAAAGGTTTTGGACAAGGGGAAGTTTGATACTCACGAATCTCACAATGACAGCAAAAAACTTCAGGATTTTCTAAAGGCTCAGCATTTTGGTCGCATTGTTGCTATTGCTGTAGCAGACTCAGCTGCTAAAAACCTACTAGAAGAAACGAAAAGAACCATTCAGGATCTTCTGGGAAGTAAGCTCGTCAAAGGATTGAGTTATAGGTAAAAAAACAACAACACCTTTTTTTGCAAAAAGCCTCCATGTTCTTGGTTAAAAAAATATTTTAAAGGTTGTCCTTAAAATTATTTGAGATCTGACCTCAGCTTATTTTAATGCATAAATATAAAGGCTAAACACATTTCAAATAATTCACATTTATGATTTGCAGAGCTACATCAGGAAGTTCCATAACAATCATCAATGCTTCACAGTTATGATAATCCTTACAAAAGACATTAAACTATCCCTATCTCCAACCTAAGTGATAAATTTATTTTTTGATGCAAATGGCTATCCACTTGCCATTCAATTCTGGGCAACTAATATCTGATTGAAGCGGGCAAAATCAACAAATATCAAAATTCATCATGTCATATATTGAAATTTATACCCTTTAAAAACAGATTCGGCCAACTTACTTTTCTCCTTAGTGTCTAGGGAAAAATCATATATTTCTTACCCCCACCCCAGGACCATTTGATTGTGGCATTAAAAATAAGTAAAGCAATTCTATGTTCCAAATCAAATTTCATAGTATATATTTAGACAAATGCTGTTCGTTTTCTCTTAAAATTCACACCACTGTCCTCCTTCCCATTTAATGTTACTGATTTCATATCAAGCTGATTGTTGAGAAATGGCTAAGCAGAAATACCTCCATGTTGGTTTCTTCTGGAAAAATTGAATGCATACCCATTATTATGCAGTATTGATCCTTTGGCATAAAAATACATTTCAAAGAAATATTGAAATATCCAAGACTTCCTCCTGATTGGCAATAGAAATGTTCTTTGAAAGATTTGAGGCCTTGCTGTGTAGAAATGATTGAAGAGATGGGATCCAAAGAGGAAAGAGACTGCAGGATAGTGAGCAAGGGATCCTCTTTATGTAGAGCAAAATATTCCTTTGCACAATTTTATTCAATATTTCCTTTCCTGTTTGGTACTTGCAGTTTAGCTAGACCGCTCAACGTCATCTCTAAAATTCAAGAAAGCTGTTTTAGGGTTACTCAAAAAGGCTGGCAATAGGAGGATGGGACAAGAAAATTTCAGTTCCTCTGCTCTTATAGGTTAATGCCTACATTTAATCCATAATATTTTCAGTTACATGTATTAGCCTGCTAACCTGCTCTGGCAGCAGACAAAGAAAACAAACCCTTGCCCTTCCATTTTTATTGATAGCAAACTTTTATAATCTGTGTGACTTGATTATAAATTTTAACAGCCAGCCTTCTCTTCATAATATACAAGACAACCAGATGTCTTGGCTTTGACAATTGGGAAATCAATGACTGTATGTACATCTAAAGGAGGCATGCAAGGATTTGTTAAGAGTGGTATTTTACATATTTATACATGTGTATTTATTGCCTACTCAAGTATATGTATTCTGAGAAATCACGTAAAGACATCGGCCTGATTTTGAAATTATTCTTTTAATGAAATGTAGAATAAGAGTTCCTCTTATACTAACTTCCTTAATATTCTGAAATAGTGGCCCCCAACCTTTTGGGCACCAGGAACCAGTTCTGTGGATAGAGGGTTTTCCATGGACAAGAGGGGGGCATGGTTTTATGTGCTGCCTGCATTCCGTGGATGGGGCTTTGTTTGTTTGCTGTGGCTGGTTTCTGGCATTCCGCCAACCAGTGCCTGTCCATAGACCAGGGGTTGGAAACCCCTGTTCTAAAAGAGAGTAAAGGAAGGGATTATGAGAAGATAAAAGATTGGAAACCATGCATCATGGTGAAATATTCCATCATTTCTTTTATATTAGTATAACTCTTTGTCGTGCAGTGAGTTGTCTTGTGGCGAGATGGCCGTGGCAAGTTGTCCTCCAGTGAGTAGGCCAGAGCAAGTTGGCTATGGCAAGTTGAGTTGGCCGTGGCGAGTAGGCCATGGCAAGTTGTCATAGAGCCTCCCCATGGTGCCAATTCTGTTCTAGAAGATTAATGGAACATCATAACATGCTGTTAAGGATTCAGCATTGAGCTACTGTATATGGAAGAATGTCCAACTTGGAATATTTTGTACATATTATTATAATAAACTCTGCTCCTTAATATTCATGAATGCATCAGTATTTAAAAACAACAATCCATATGCACCCCACTAAAATGACTGCACAGGAAAAGAGAGCAGCTTTAAACTATTTGTAGTAATACAAAAAAGGGGGGGGGAGCCTTTGGCAAAATGCCTAAAACTATAAACGTTCTTTCAAAAGCTGTGGTGTTTTTTAAATAAACTATTGGCTAAATTTTCTTGGTATCTAGGAAACCTGGTATTTCAGGAATAGATATTGCTGCTTTATTTTAGTATGGCTCCATCTTTGGATGCGTTTCTTGTAAGCTGTTTGATCCTTGCAGAGGAAAAGTTAACGAGTTTTAGCATGTAGGGAGGTAAGGATGTAGTTAGATATAGAGCTCTGTAAAAGCTTGATGTCCAATTACATCAGTAATTACATGCCTAAACTTTCAAGGCTGCCATTTATCTGCCTAACTAAGGACCTGTATCTTTTGCGTAAGACTATAAATAGATAATAATAACTGCTTTTTTCCTTCAAATTGAGAGTAAAGTTGTTTATTAGTCTAAAAATCTTAAGCATTGGAATAAACCGAACAGATGCTGATTTTTTTAATTTTAAGTCATCTCTCTTTTCTCCTTCACAAATTATGTAAACTTTTGCTTTGATCAAGTATTGTAATGGTTGCAAAGCACGCACATTTCTTTTCACAATTTGACTGGTCCTAATATTGTCTTATAGTGGATTTCTTCAAAAAATTTGGTGTGCTGTACAGGTAGTCCTTGTCTTACGATCACAATTGAGCCCAAAATGTCTATTGCTAACCAAGACAGTTTTTGCTCCATTTTACAACCTTTGTAACCTCCAGTTGTTAAATGAATCACTGGAGCTGTTAAGTTGGTAACGTGGTTGTTAAGTGAATCTGGCTTCCCCATTTGACTTTGCTTGTCAGAAGGTCACAAAAGGTGATCACATGACCCCATGACCGTCATAAATATGAATCAATCGCCAAGTGTCTGAATTTTGATCACGTGACCTTGGGGATGCTGCAATGTTCATAAATATGAAAAATGGACACAAGTAATTTTTTTTTGAGTGCCATTGTAATTTTGAACCGTCACTAAACGAACTGTTGTAAATCCAGGACTACCTTTAATAAGCTATTGCTTTCAGTAAAATAGAATGGCGGTTAAAATAATCTTTCCCAAATCAGATATATTGAGTATAACCCCAAAATTTATCAGCAATGATTATACTAATTAGAGGATTCTGAGAATTGAAATGTACATTTCTAGAGGGTTGCAACACTGGGGAAAGCTGAGTTAATATGCGATGTTAATACATGAAGCAATCTTTCAGTAGAAATGATTGAATTGTAATTATAATGATTATACAAGTGACTGAGTAATGTTCAAGCAGTTATTATTTCTGATTGATTTGAGGGGGATTATTATGTTTGCTACATTCCTCACTGGAGGAATTACTTCATAAGTAACATTATTAGTTTTGACTGCTGTGGGATTTGCTGAGCTGCAGAGATGAGGCATCTGTTAAGTAGAATGAGTTTAGTGATTACTTAAGCAGCCTTTCCTACTAACTGTTTAAACATAAATTAATAATATAATAATGACTAACTCTGTCGAGAAACATGTTACGCTTTTGTGCTATTTACAGAAAAATGCTTACATTCCATTGTTAAAAATAGTTATGGATTGATCACGAGCCCTTTGTATCTTAATCAATCAAGCCAACACAAAGAGGTGTGGGGGGGGAGAGAAGAAAGCAGAGAAAAGATACAGAAGGAGGAAGAAAACTGCAAGTGTTTTCTGGAGATTAGTATTGCCTTAAAAATCTATATCAGGTCATAACTGAAGCAGGCAAGCAAGCAGAGTCTGTTTAGAAGAAATAAATCATAAATTGGGCCCCAAAAACATGGTTGTACAAATTGGCAAGTGTGTTATTTTGGTAACATGGAAAGAACTATTCTCCCTAGTGGTGGATCCAGCAGCCAGGAATGGGTTAACTTCGTCCTGGACGCCTATTGGACTGAGTCTGCAACCTTTCTTTTGCCGCCTTCAGGCTCTCCTTCCCGCTTTTTTTTCTCAGTCCAGCCAGGACTTGACGTATTTTTAAGAGCTGACCCATTCCTGGCTATTAAAAGATATTATTTGCAGATAGCCGTAAAACAAAGAGAAACAATCTGGGCAGTGTGTTTTAACATACTTTATTTTACTTGGCTTACAGGCTGCTCAATTTGCAAATGAATCATGAAAATTCCCTAAACTAATTAGGATTTGATCATGAAAATCATCATGTTCAATGTATTAAATTTATTAGAGTACCAATGGCATATTTCTGACAGTGAGAGCAGTTTCATTAATTCTCTAGAAACTATAAAAATGTATTTATTCTATTCTAAAAATTAGCCATGTCTTCAATATTAGATTCAGAAAAATTCAGTTTTCCAAAACAGATTTGGAGGAGTAAGAGAAGAAATTTTTATTCTGCTAGAGTCTATTAAAATTGGACTCCACAGATGGAATTTTTTTCCCTTTGACTGAACTGAATATTTTTTAATCCTGTGACTCAACTGAATATCCTTTACTTTTTACTGTTACATTTGAAAATTGCATCTTCAGTAAAGTACTAATTGTAATAGACTTAAACATCAACTGTTCTGACCTAGGCTTTCCCAAAAAGTACGAAGCAGAGTCTTAGTCCCGGCAAAACCCCTTTTATTTACACGACTGAATTCCTTTCATTCACAGTCAGCAAGGCCTGGAAACAGTCTTTCAAAGGAATATTTATCAACACAGACCTTATGTAGCTTGGAAATCTGCCATGTAAATAGTTTCCAAATGCAGTGCAAGGCAAAACTTGGCACAGTCTCTGAAATTCATGGACAGATCTTCCCACTCTTGAAATGACCGACCGAAAGAATTGTTTCCTACAAAAGCCCCACTCCCTGTTAGCTCCTCTTTTGTTTACTATGGGAGGGGCCAATCACCTCCCAGGTGTGGCCTTACTCCCAAGTTGACACTGTTTTCTTGTCTTCTGGCAGGTCTGCACATGCTCACACTGGGAAGGGGCTCTAGCTGTTCCTCTGCCCCACCACTGTCTAGCTCCCTCTGTCTCCCTCAGAGCCCTCGTCCAAGCTTTGTCCAGCCTCCAGGACTGTCCCATGTTCCTCCCCAACCTCCTCACTGTCCGACTCTGTTGCCAGCTTTGCTGGCCGCCGGCAGGCCACAACACCAAATACATTTCTAAAAGTTATTCTCTTCTTAAATTTATTCATCATTGTAAAATAATATTTTATAACTCATCCTATTTTTAATTAAATCCCTGAAACGTTATTTCAACGTTTCCGTCCCAAATCTGCACATCTCTTGTATTTCCAGAACCAAAGTTGCAGCAGAAGGTTTTTTTTCTCCTCATGGGTCTAAGAATGAATGAGTTTAAAAAAAAAAGTTAATTGGATAGCATGCTTACCAATTTCAAATACACTTTTTTTTAATGTAAGAAGTTCCTTCCCTAACAGTTCTAGATGTTGTAAGTGAAATCATTGCTAGAAATGTTAATACCTGTTAGCACACAATGAAGGGCGGGGGGAAAGAAAGGTGGGGAGAAAATGGAAATCTCTTGGTTCTGGTCTTATGAAATCTTAGTGTAGTCTACCCAGTGTAGAAACCAGGAGTAGCTGTAAAGGTAGAAACTTTCTGTCAAGAATGTATAAATTTTCAGGAGTAGAGAAATTGATCTTGGCTTACTTTCTAGTTTGAACATTTATAGGGTATCTACAGTGAGGCCTTCCTGCCAATGGACTAAGATGTTCAAGAGACACACTGATTCATTTAGCATAGCAATAGCACTTAGACTTATATACCGCTTTACAGTGCTTTTTATAACCCTTTCTAAGCGGTTTACAGAGTCAGCATATTGTCCCCAACAATCTGGACCCTCATTTTACCTACCTCAGAAGGATGGAAGGCTGAGTCAACCTTTCCTTTCCCTCCCCCACCCACAGCAAACGAATAGGATTTTTGTGGATATTTATAACTTTGTTCTTATATAGTCTCCCTTTTTGAGGAAGTATCTTCAGTTCAAAGTTGTCTTCCTTTTGGATAAACAAGTGTGCACAATGTTTATCTCCGTATGTAAAAAAAAAAAAATCCTTGACACATACTGTCTCCCAAGTATAAATCTGTAAAACCACTGATGCTTTTTAAAGAAAAATTGTGTCCTTTACACTCTTACTAATTTTGTTTTATTATCATAGAAGGTTCACATATACAGTAATGGGCTTTAGGTTAGAGTGTGGAAAATGCTAATTTCCAAATTGTGAAATCATTTAGGCAAGAAAAACAAAACACACAGGTACAGTATATGTGGTACCCTGCTCAATAGTAGTAACTGTGAGGGGGATCTTGGGGTCCTAGTGGACAACCATTTAAATATGAGCCAGCAGTGTGCAGCAGCTGCCAAAAAGCCCAACACAGTTCTAGGCTGCATAAATAGAGGGATAGAATCAAGATCATGTGAAGTGATAATACCACTTTATAATGTCTTGGTAAGGCCACACTTGGAATACTGCATTCAGTTTTGGCCGCCACGATGTAAAAAAGATGTGGAGACTCTAGAAAGAATGCAGAAAAGAGCAACAAAGATGATTAGGGGACTGGAGGCTAAAACAAATGAAGAACGGTTGCAGGAACCGGGTATGCCTAGTTTAATGAAAAGAAGGACTGGGGAGAAATGATAGCAGTGTTCCAATATCTCAGGGGCTGCCACAAAGAAGAGGGAGTGAAGCTGTTCTCCAAAGCATCTGAGGGTAGGACAAGAAGCAATGGGTGGAAATTAATCAAGGAAAGAAGCAACTTAGAACTAAGGAGAAATCTCCTGACAGTTAGAACAATTAATCAGTGGAACAACTTGCTTCCAGAAGTTGCGAATGCTCCAACACTGCAAGTTTTTAAGAAGAGATTGGACAACCATGTGTTTGAAGTGGTGTAGGGTTTCCTGCCTAAGCAGGGGGTTGGGTTAGAAGACCTCCAACGTCCCTTCCAGCTCTGTTATTATATTATGTTATGTTATGTTATATTATATTTATTATATTATATTACATTTATTATATTTATTATATATTATATTATATTATATTTGTAATCGAATATTTCTCTAAGTAGGTTTTTTTTTTAACTTAAGCTTTTATCTTGTGGTCTACGTATAAGCTCAGGAGTGTAAAGAATTAAGTTCAAGAGACTTCTGCAGTCCTTTCTTGGGAATTAATTCTTGAATACATCAAAACAAGCTTCTCCAGCCACGTGACAACCAAATACTTGTCATAATGAAAATATTATAATCCCCATTAGTCCCAGGCAGTATGCCAGTGATTTGTTGGTAGTTATATAAAAACAAGAACAACTGAAGCTACTTTTCTGAAAAATGAATTTGAACAACTGGGAAAAATTCCTTAATGCATTGAAGTGAAGAATATTTTATTTGGATTTTTTAAAATTGATGTTTTTACATGTATTATTATTGTGTTTTTTTTTAAAAGGAACCCTATTTAAGGTGCGTATTTAAAGATATGCTCTCTTCTTACAGGCAAGCCTGGGCTTTAGTGAGTGTAATTGGTGACGGAAATTCATCTTGTAATGAATCTGTGAGAGACTATGAAAATCACAGTACAGGAGGAAAAGCTCTTGCAGAAAAAGAATTTTTCACAGTGGATGGCCAGAAATTTATTGTGAGGGCTTTCAGTGAATGGATTGCTGGTAGGAATATGCTATTTTTTTATTTTTTCATTTTAGAAAACAAAATTTAGTTTGGTTATCTTGGGCAGCTAGGTTTGCTGTATTTAGAACACATTTTATTGTTATGTACCTTACGTTGATCATAAGAAGCTGTAGTCTGTTTGGAGGCCAGAAGTAAAATAAAATAAAAAAAGTTTAAAAATAATAAAAATGTCTATTTTATGCCCTTGTTTTAATAAGCACAAGAAATATGGAACTTTGGAATAGATATACAAGATATGTCTGCTGGCAAGAAAACTCAGTATTGCTTTCCTGTTTAGTTTTTTTTTGGGGGGGGGCACTGTTTATTACAAAATGTCAACCTTTCTAATATTTGTGAAAGAAATGTTACCCGTGTTTCCCCAAAAATAAGACAGGGTCTTATTTTCTTTTGACCCCCGAAATAAGCGCTTGGCCTTATTTTCG
>JANHFT010000001.1:483635-493865 GCA_032467955.1 Pseudoxenodon macrops | reverse complement strand
TCTATCTATCTATCCACCTACCTACCTACCTACCTTTTTCTTTCTTTCTTTCTTTCTTTCTTTCTTTCTTTTTCATGTCAAATATCCAAGACCTAAATTTGCTAATTTATTTTTTAGGAGAACCTATGGCTTTTACTAGCTGCGTTGGAGGAAAAGGGATCCGTTTTTATTCTTCCTCAACTAACTTCTTCAATGGCAAGCAAATCACTACCAAAAGGTGAGGAAGGGATTATTCCAAGAACTAGCCAGAAGCTCCAATTGTGCCATAACTATTTTTCCCCCCCTGAAATAGTTTTCAGTAGTACACAGTGGCTATAAACGATTTGATTATGTGACCAGAAAACCTGGTAAAAAACATTTCCCCCATACTTTCTGTCATGGCAGCCACAACTCAGCAGACTTGGGGTACAGCAGGAAAATCCCCCGCCTCCACTTGTTTCTGATTTTGTTTCTGATCGCTTTGTTCAAAGTGAAAGCGTCTACTTTTCTCAAAAACAAGGCGTTATTTACAACCTCTTAAATAAAAGCTAGAACAGAGAATATTATTTTCATCTAAATAAAGTATAATTTATTTCCCAGAATTATTGAGGATGGACAGGAGCGAGTGGAAGTTGAAGAAAATGGAGAACTTAAATCTGTTGTTGTTAATGGTAAGAAACTGAAACATAGAATCTTGCTTTGATCCAGCAGGAATTATAAAAGGAGCTGTATTTTATCCCAAACAGTTTGATAATTTTATGCAGCTTGGAGAAGAGCTGCTGCTGCTTTGAGTGAATGGAGTTTATTTCAGATACAGTATTGAAATTCTGCTTCTACTCATTAAATTAAATTAAATTCTATGTATCAACACCAAGAAAATGTTACCACATATTTACTGCCTGCATAGATTGTTTTATGCCAGAAGCCTCAATAGTCTAACTCAGGGCAGGGCAAGTAACTGTGTTCCAATTGACATTAAAAAATAGGGCATTTGTTTCTAGAGGAGGACATGATCTTGAATGTTAACATCAGAACTCCCTTTTTTTTTTTGCAGGCGTACCAGCTCACAGAACACCCATTAGGGAAACTGGAGGGCATTTTATTCATAGTAAGCCCACCAGGTACAGGTCCTTACCTCAGTTTACTTACGACGAATATGACTCCGATCCTAACCGTAAGGTTCTTAAGGTGAGGCGCATCTTCCCTATTAAAAATACAAACAACACAGTGGGAGGCGAATCTCCTGAAGAGGACAGTACTTCTCACACAGACAGCGAGTCTCACCAAGACGATGAGTTCCAGTCTGAGGATGATGAATCCCATATTGATGAATTCTAGCAGTAACCTGCATATAAACCAGATCTCGTATGCTGGCGGTAAGTCAGGAGGAACATATCATGCGCCTCATGTGAATGCTATGAAGACCCAGATGAGAAGAATTAATCAACCAGTAGATACCATGTGGACCTCAGGTGAAAATAGGCACCAGTGTGCTGGGGTAGACTGGCTAGCAAGAAAATGGTCCCTAAAAGAGGGAGGGGAAGAAGAAGAAGAAGAGGAGGAGGAGAATACTGAAGGATTAATGAAACCCTTAATCAGAGAAAAGAGTTCTTTGCCAAAGGGAACAAGATCACCCTCATGTGTAACAAATCAACTCCACTATGGCTGATGAAGATTCTTGGGCAAAATCAAGTTCCTCTAAGTTTACTTAGCTACCAGTATAGGGAGAACATAAAACTATGGGATCCATTAGGAAGGAGACAAGCAAAGGGCAATGGGCTGTTTAATAAAGGTTGGGAACAGTGACTCTGTTTTCAGTATTCTTATTTAGTCCATGTTGGAAGAGATATCTATGTTTTTCAGAAGAAAAAAAGAATGTAATCGTGATATTTGAGTGGGAAGCTTCTCATAATATGAATAATTATATCAATAAAGCTTGTAAGGTAAGTCTCTATAACAGGGTCCCCAACCACCGGGTTGTAGAGTAGCACCAATCTGCAGCCTGCCAGGAACTAGGTAAAAAAACTGAGTGAAACCCCATCTGCGCAAATGTGGGATCCCTATAGCTCATGAAACCACACACAGCCCTGGTCTGTGGAAAAACTGCCCTCTATGGAACTGGTTCTGGTGCCCAAAAGGTTGGGGCACTATCTACATTAAAGATTATGGTTGCATGGAATAGTGTGAGCTTGGGATAAAACTTGGAATAATGTGCTTGTAGCATACTTGCCAAAATATGCCAAACATACACGCGCATACATACATACATACATACATTATATATTATATATATTGTATGTGTATACACACACACACACATATTTTGGAAAAATGGATATGCAAGAAAAAGAAGTAAAATGGGAACAAAAACAAGAACTATGAAGGGGTCCTGTATGAAAAAGTATTAGAAGACAGATTAATGTCCCTGCATATTAATTTGAAGGTGGATGCAAGGAAAGAGAAGATGTGGAAGCTGCTTGCAACAGAATGAAAAGCATTATAGAGTTCCATAAAATTGTGTACGTATTTGTATACAAGAACAAATATGTAAATTTATGCTTGGTGGAATGAAGTGGAAGCAGCTGTGGATGATAAAAATATTTATGAGAAATGACTACTGTGAAAAGAAATGGCCAAAAGCTATTATATAATGTATATGTATAAAAAAATATAATTCTAAAGAAAGAAGCAGAACCCATCCAAGTCCTTGCCAGGTTGGTGCAATTTACTATCCTTGCTTTCCCATCCCCTCCTAATAGTAAAGCAGAGTTTCCCATCCCTTTATTTTTTTGAAAGACATCTTCTTGATGTTTGTTTCCATGAAGCTGAACTATCCTTGCTTGCTACTAATTTTCCATGCAGCTGCAAAAGATTGTGAGATTCAGAGAATAACTTGTTGTCTAGTGCTTTGGATAGGCTAACATCAGAGCAATGAACATTGGTGGCATTCAGCCAGTTCAGACCGGTTTAGGCGAACAGGTAGTGGTGACCACGAGTGGGCTGGTCCACCCGCCCTGGCGCTATGCCATCCTATTTAGCCACATTTTCGAAGCTGCATGCATGTGTGCAAGCTGTTCATGTGAGCAAAGCACGTGCACCAAAGGCTGGGCACATGTGCATAAGGTGCACACGCTCACATTTTCGGTGTGTGGTGAACCAGTAGTAAAAATATGTGAAACCCACCTTTGGCAATGACCATACTAGAAGTGAAAAAATTAAAAGAACGGATCTGTGTTAGTGTGAAAAGAGATAAGGCAGGAAGGGTTGTTGGGGCAGAGAGTGAAGACATCCATGCCTGCAAATTTCTGGAAAAGCAAAGGTAAGGCACAGGGACTAATGAGAAGAGATAAAGCCCAAAAAAGAAAAAATCAGCCCTTGGTAAACCAGTCCATACAGGAACTAGCTAGCAAGACTACTCTTCCTCACGTGGACAGAAAAGAAAGAAGCAGGGGAATGATCCATCAGGTCTTATGCAGTGGTGGGTTCCTACTGGATCTCTCCTAATTGGCAATCCGGTAGCACCTGGATGCTCTGCTCACCCGTGCCAGGATGCTCTGTGCATGTGCAGAAGCGCCCTGTGGGTTTGTGGGCGTGTGCAAGCGTGCACGCAAACCAGTAGCACCGAAAAGAGAAACCCACTATTGGTCTTATGGCAACCATAGTTTGAACTGAATCCCAGCCCAACTTCATTGGTGATCTGGGGCAATCCAGAGTGGACTGTCTGAAGCTGACTTTAGAAACAGGTAGGAGTGGCACAAGAGATGAGCAACTGTGTGGAATTTCCCTTACACTGTGTTTATTACTTGTGGACAACCAATCACAAAACCTGAATGTGAGTGATAGTGCCCCTGACATCACAATTAACCACTCCCTGTCATACCCCAAGTAAGAAGCCTTCAGAGATCATAACTCTGCCTACATGGGAAAAAGATAATACACAGGAAAATCTTTTTAGCACCCCAAGGTAGGACACAAGCTTCAACAGTTTGATTGTGTAATTTTTGAAATTACCTAAAAAGGTCAGTCCTAGATTTTATTAAATCATCTTGAATTGGCCGAATCGTTTTTGGCCTATTTTAAAATACTTGCCTTTTAATAAGACTATATTCACGGTTTCTGTTGGAGAGGGTCTTAATACTCATTTGAAAGCAAGGCTAATTTCAGTTACAAAATGTGCAGGGCTGTGAGGTTCTCTCTTCACCTTTACTATTGGATTAAAGTGGGAAATGAATCACCGATTTCCTATTGCCATTAATGGTTAGAAATCAAGTAAACTGATCTCCACCAGTAAGTCAATCACCTAACTAGGAACCGGATCCTTGGCTTCTCTTTGACTATTGCATTACTATCCGCTTTGCAGTCGCTATGAGTATGGATCAGCTACAGCTAAATGAATGAACCAAGCTGATTTAAGAAGTTCAGAATAAGACTTTGAACTTTGTCCACCTATACCTAACATGGCACAGATCTGCTCTGATAATAATTCCTTTTCTGTATCTTCCTAATTATTATTATTTATTTGTAGGACTGCTCATCTTAAACACAACTCTAGGTGGCTCACAACAATAAAAACCAAAATCATAAAAATCATAAAAACCTACAAAAACCTGGTGCCTCCATCATCCCTTTGAAATGTCTCACAGCAAGCCTCAACTATTCTCGTTCTATCCAGCATCTGGTTTCTATGGTCTTCAGAAAGGTTAAGAGGGCAGGGGCCAGCTGAATCCCCAGAAAGTGGGTGTGCCATAATATAGGAGCAGCCACATAAAAGGCACATCTCCATGGTCCTACTAAGATTCCCCCCTATGATTTCAGGAATAGGACTATATAGGTATTAATACTGTTAGAAAGAAAGAAAAAAGTTCTGTTCTGATCCAGGGCTTAAAGAATACAGAAAGTAGGCATTCACTTAAAACAGATGACTGTTTTAGAGCGATCAGCTGTCAAAAGTGGCCACAAGTCAATTTTCTAGGATGGATTATTTTGTAGGAAAATCTTTCTTTTGTTCCTCAAAAGCCCACCCTCTAGGAACTTTTTGGAAACTTCCATTGGCTGGCAACCAAGAGGGAGCCCTCTGAGGCTGGGCACCTTGGAACATAGAATAATAGAGTGGGAAGGGACCTTGGAGGTCTTCTAGTCCAACCTCCTGCTCAAGCGGGAGACCTTATACCATTTCAAACAAATGGTTGTCCAGTCTCTGTTTAAAAGTCTATAGTGATGGAGCACCCACAACTTCTGAAGGCAAGCATATTCCATTGGTCGGTTGCTCTCACCATTAGGAATTTTCTTCTTAGTTCTAGGTTGTTTCTCTTTTTGGTTAGTTCCCATCCTTTGTTTCTTGTCTTGCCTTTTGGTGTTTTGAAAAATAGTTTGATCTCTTTGTTTTTGTAAGAGTACTTCAAATAAGGAACACTGCTATCATGTCTCCCCTAGTTCTTCTTTTCATTAGACTAGACATGCCCAATTTCGGTAACCGTTCTTCGTATGGTTTAGCCTCCAGTCCCCTAATCATTCTTGTTGCTTTTCTCTGCACTCTTTCCAGAATCTCAACATCTTTTTTTATATTGTGGTGAACTGGATGCAGTATTCCAAGTGTGGTCTTACTAAGGCTTTGTAAAGTGGTACTAGAACTTCATGTGATCTTGATTTTATCCCTCTATTAATGCAGCTTAGATTTTGTGCTTCCCCCCAACATATTTACCATTTCAACTGGCTTCCTGCTTAATTAACATTGCAGATAAAAGTGGCAGTCACACAGAAGGAAGAATCTTCTGTTCATTAAGAGTGGAAACTCTATCATCTAAAAGGAATGTTTATCTGAATGGGCTGCTGCGTTTGACCAATTTCAATCTTTTTGTCAAGTTTATTATCTTTTGTTTTAGCATAAATTCTCACCTTTTGCCCTGGAAATGGCTGTGGAGTTGAAATGCAACAAGGCAATATTGAGTGGCAGGGAAGATTGGATTTCCTTCTCACAGTAAATTTGTCACCTATTGCCTTGAGAGAAAGCAGTAACCACATTGTTTTGAGGCAGAGACAATAGTAACACGATGTTGGAAGAAATGTCCATCTGGGTTCAGTTCCAAGTGGGGGGAAAAGACACTGAAAAAATGGAAACCACTTGGAAAGTTGGTTTTTAATGGTGAACAGGATCAAATGTCTTGATGATGTTGTGTGAAGGAGGAAAAAAAAGGGAAGTGATGCTGAGAGTACCTGAGTTTTATACCCTCTTTGGGCTTTTGAATTTGAGCTTATATTCTGATTGGTTGTCAGACTCCCATGGGGCCATGCAGGGGCAACTCTATAGGCTGTCCTGAGTCCCAAGTTTGGTTGAGCCTTGCTGGCTGACGTAATCTTCCCAGGTGCCATGTGGTGAGTTCAGAGGTGGGTTCCTGCTGGTTCGGACTGGTTCGTTAGAACCAGTAGCAGGAATTTTCGCCTGCTCGCTGAACCAGCAGCAATGGCCAGTGGGTGGAGGGGAAGGCCTTTTGGATTAACAGATGTAAAGTGTCCCCATTCATTCAAAGACTAGCTAACTGTTATTTCCTTTTTCTTCTTTAGGGCCAGGTATTTCCAGCCACTACCTGTTCCCAGCTTGCATGAGTTTGCCAAGACAGTCCAGGGTGCCTTCCGTCCTCTTCACAGGATGGATAAAAGATGGAATAGACTATTACAAGATCCTGGGGGTCACTCCAAATGCCT
Source organism: Pseudoxenodon macrops (assembly GCA_032467955.1). Classification (NCBI taxonomy): domain Eukaryota; kingdom Metazoa; phylum Chordata; class Lepidosauria; order Squamata; family Pseudoxenodontidae; genus Pseudoxenodon; species Pseudoxenodon macrops. The sequence continues at coordinate 487,184 of JANHFT010000001.1, read as the reverse complement.
CCCATGATGATATTAAAATGGCGTAAGTCGGTCTTCCACATGCTCAGCCTTCCAGCTTTTAGTGCCTACTGTGAGCGTGTGGATGATTTCCAAAGCCACCAGTTTCTCTATGTGGGCAGGTAGAATTTTTTTATACATTCTGGGATCTTCTGTTTTTTATCAAGAAAATTAATCAAGTATGTTCAATTTTATTTGTTTCTATTTAAATTTCAGTAGGCATAAATTACCTATACCCTTTAACAGCTTTTACTTTCTGGGTTTTTTGTTTTCCTTCTTTAAATTAAAATTAAAATTAAATTAAAAGGGCAGGGAGGAAAATTAATTTGGGAATTAAGCTTCTTAATTCTGAGCCAAAAGTCTGAAACATCATTTTAAAACAAGGATCAGAAATCTTGACTTGCTGTATATTGTTGAACCAGCACCCATCCTTCCTTATCAAAATGGGCATTGGTGAATATTACAAGCGGTAAATCCAGAATATCATGTCTTGCGAATCCTTGTTTTTAAAACTTTAAAACTTTAATTTAGCAAGATTATTGGCAAGATCACCTTGTTTAATTATTCATTGAAGTTGATTAAGAATTAGGCTTTTTCTCAAGTGTACATCATCACTACCGTGTTTCCCTGAAAATAAGACAGGGTCTTATTTTCTTTTGACCCCCAAAATAAACGCTTGGCCTTATTTTCAGGGAGGTCTTATTACTTTTGAGGTGCAGGAGGCGGCGAGCGTGGTCACCTCATGGCTGCTGCTGTGTTTTGGGGAAGGCTTATTTTCGGGGGATGGCTTATTTTAGTGCATGCATTCAAAAGCCTGATTGGGCTTATTCTCCGGGGAGGTCTTATTTTCAGGGAAACAGGTTATTAAAAAGTAGGGTACAATAGTAGCAATTCACTAGCATAGGGGACATCATGGAAAAATCTACATGGTTGCTAAGAATCAATAAAGATTTGGTGGCAGATAATCAAAGTACAGAGGAAAGGAGAAAATAAAGAAGGAAATACTGGTAGGTTTTGAGAACCGTAACAGTTTGACCATGGTTTTCAAACAATGCTAAACCCAAATAAGACTGCTAAAAAAGCTTGGAGTAAATAAAAGTATAGGTTTAGTTCTATTAATTAATTATTTCTGCCATGAAGTGAGGTTCAAGGCATGTTATAACAAAAGAATAAAATGTTGAATTAATTCAAATAAAAAAATAAGGTTAGCATTCTAACATAGATGAAAGTAGTAATAATCTAGTAATAGAAGTGAAACTATTCAGAAGACTACATTGAAAAGGTGCATCTTAGCTTGCTTTCTAGAATTCTTGCCTGAGTCCTATATTCAGATGTAGTTTCTTTATCTATGATGATACTGTTCTCATAGGAACAGAAAAAGTGCCATTTGGATCAGCCTAAGATCCTGTGAAAAAAAGAAACCTACCTGAATTTACTGTGAAATGATGCACCCCCAATCACCTTTCTCAGTTATTCTTGAAGTGTGGTCTGGGAACTTTTCAGGGCCCCCACAAAGTCAAATAAATAAACACTTTCAAATTTCAAGTCATTTTAAAGAAAGGTTAGCATTCTATACTTAGATCCATAATTTTGACAAAATTTTCTGCTGGTATGAACAGGTCTTGTGTTTCTCTCTGAGCATAGAAATAATGGATTAAAATGTGCTGGGGAAAGCCATAGTTAGCATGATAATCCTTGTTTATGAAGTCCTTGTTTAGTGTAGGTAGTCCTTGTTTAGCAACCACACTTGGAACTGGCATCTCAGTTGTTAAGTGAGATGGTCCGTAAGTGAAACCATGACTGTGTTTATAATTTTACTTCAGCTTTTCTTTACATACCTGTGAAGGTCATAAATGGAAGGATTGGTTAAGTTACTTCTTTATCACCATTGTAATGACAAACGGTTCCTAAAATGAGGTAATAACTAAACAACTATCTATATTGTCCTTGATACTAGTGCAGTAGTGGGTTTATCTTTTTGGTGCTACCAGTTTGCGTGTACGCCTGCGCACACTTCTGCGGTGCTTCTGCGCATGCGCAGAAGGTTCTGCACATGCGCAGAGCGTCCCGATGCAGGTGGGTGGATCCTCCTGCTGCCGGCACTACCGGATCGCCGATTAGGAGAGATCCAGTAGGAACCTACAACTGTATTAGTGGCAGTATCTGTCCAATATGCTTGCTTCTGATTCTTTGAATGAAAGAAACCTTAGAATGGAATTAATAATTGGCTCAAGAGACTTATTATTTGTGGCCTTCCCTCTAACTGCACAGGTACAGAATGCAGCTGAAGAAGTGGCATCCTGACAAAAACCCGGATAACAAAAAAGAGGCTGAAGAGAAGTCAAAGGAGATAATGGAAGCATACAAAGTGCTGTCAAATGGTAAAGATTCAGCATCTTCATCCTTCCTAGATTACTCTCCCTTCAGTGGTGCCCTTATTTAGCATTACCAAAACATTGATTCAACATCTTTCCAGATGGATAAGTCCTAGCAATAATTGTCATGAGACCTTTTACATCTAATGAGTTTTTCCCCCCAATGGAAATTAGAAAAACAGAACCTTTAGGAAAATGCAAAGGCTTGCAAAGATGTTATGTTTGCATGCACATAAGATGACAGGATGAGCATATTATAGCATGGTACTGTCCTCCATTTCTTCATAACGCTGTTCAGGGATTAGAGTGGGAAAGACATTCTTTTTTATCCTATGATATGCCTCCGGCCGCTGATTTAGAAGTTCACATCAGTTGCCTTCTTTTTTTAAAAAAAATCCTAAATTCATCCTTAATTGCAATCGACAACATGAGGGCCAGTTTTAGTTTTCTAAATATATTTTACTTGTATAATATTCTTCCCATTTATTCTTTTTTACAAGTAATAAAACTGCACCCTCTGAAACCCTGTTCTTTCATGGTGTTAAAAGATTATTTTTTTACACACACACAAAAACAAGAACATTCTGAAAGTCCTACCTCAAGGGAGAGATAAAGGAAAACTGCCCAGTTTTCAGATTTTTGGAATACAAGTTATAAAATCTGGGAAGAAATTCTGATAGTCTCAGGGTTACAAATAATCCCCCATCTTGAAATGGACGATGGTATTATTCTCAATATACAGTAAACTCCTATATTTATCTGGATGTGTATGTGTTACTTTAATAATATACCGTAGTTTAAAAATCTTCCAAGAGACCCTCAGAAAGTAAGTCACACACCCTGAAGTTTTATTCACATGAACTTTGGGAGACTCGTGGTAGACCTGGATGGCCCTTTTGGGCTGTGTGTTTTGAGTTTTCATTTTGATTTTCGTTTTTTTAGTGGATTTTTATAGGGTGGCATATATAGAGCACAGTCAGTTCAGAGATGGGTTCCTACCGGTTGTACCCAGTTTTTTAGAGCCGGTAGTAACTCGGCGATGACGTCACAGAGCCGGTTCCTTTGGTGTCTCCGTGGGCACCGCCATTTTGGATTTTGCTTCTGTGCATGCGCAGAAGCTAATTTTTGCTTCTCCGCATGCACAGAAACTATTTTTTGATTGCTGCATGCGTGTGCA
>JANHFT010000001.1:471350-483535 GCA_032467955.1 Pseudoxenodon macrops | reverse complement strand
GCTATTGATATAATGTGATATTTCATATTGATATAACTATATCATTTAGTTATCATCAGTTCGATGATATCAAAATGTTATCATCAAATAACATTGGATATTGATATAACTGATTTGCTATTATTTGCATTTGATAAATTTTGCAGCATCAATGTGTTTGAACATTTAAATAATTACTGTTTCTTTGTATAAACACACAGTATTGTTCAGAATCCTGAATAACTCTACTAACTTCACCATTTCTGCACCAGGTAACTTCAGGGTACATTTTTCCTTTCAGAGAACAAATGTAACCTTCCATGTTCCCTCAACGATAAGCAGAATGAAACTGGTAAGTAATTTAGCAACTTAGCTGCCTGTTGTCCAAGTCCAAATGGAGAAACACTAAACTCATAAGTGTTTCTGTGGCACTTCTCCTGATTTATAGAGTCACACCTGAGGATAAATATCAGAGGATACTTATGAGGAACAGCTGGTCACAAAAGAGATATGTTTCCTTATCATGACATGGTATAATCACATTTCGTTAAAGAAGACATGAATGATGTCATTCTGGTCAGTTTTACAATCCCCACTCCACTCTCTTGTCTTCTTTTAGGGATGTTGGATGTTGAACAATACACACTACAAATGCACCTTTTTTCAAAAAATAAATATTGTGAGGGAGATGCAGGTCAGTGTCTGACAGTTGATCTTCATAACCAACGTTTTAGCCCTGAAGCAGAACTGAAATGGTAGTAGCTTCAATGCTTGGATCCAGCCTTGTCTTATTCCCTTGGGGATTTGAGGCCTTGATAGACTATAGAGTCCTGGATCATCAGGTCATCCGGCCAGCAGCAAAACTATTAAAATACAGATGTGTTTTGCTTTCAAGTGACCTGGCAGATATTGATAAAAGTGGTATGTTAATATTTTGAGCATATCAGTTTGATTAGAGTTTATAATCCACATATTTATTATAATCCACATATTCCAAAAGTTCCTACTTAATAAACTGTGCCTGCTGTGTCGTATTTATGATGATTTAATGACTATGAACTATATCTAACAAAGTTGAATGCAGATAATATCATTCCTGATCCTCCAAACTGTAAACAACGCCTTCTGAATCCTTAAAATTTTAAGGTGTTATCTTGTCACTGAATATTTTGTGAGGGAGTTTAGGTTTGATTTTAGAAGCAACAGGAAGAAATTGTGGTACAGATGGTTCTCAACTTACAACATTTTATTTAGTGACCATTCAATGTTACAATGGCCCTGACAAAAGGGACTTAGGACAGTTTTTCACACTTATGACTGTTGCAGCATCCCCATGGTCATGTGATCAAAGTTTGTACACTTGGCAACTGGTTCATATTTATGACCGTCGCAGTGTCCTGGGGTCACATGATAACTTTTTCACTTTTTGTCAATGGGGAAGCCATTAACAACCACGTTACTAATTTAACATTTGAGAAACTAGATTCACTTAACAAGCGGGTTACTAACTTATCAACTGCAGTGATTCACGTAACAATCATGGCAAGAAAGGTTGTAAAATGAGGCAAAACTCACTTAACAACTGCTTCACTTAGCATCAGAAATTTTGGGCTCAATTGCCATAAGTCGAGCACTATCTGTATTATCCACAAAATATATTTATCTAGCTCTATTTCCTACACTGAACCTCCAGAGCAAGTTAAACATAATAAATGAAATACTTTGAATTATCCTAATGTTTTAGTGTAATTCTATTCTTTTCCACTTAGGCTTTTAAGTTAGGAATTCCTTCGGGGGTGCATGAGTAGGTAGACAGATGGGGTCAGGAAGAACACCACAAATATTTGCGCCTGGATGGCAGGAATTGTTAAATGTTCTGGATTGCTCAACTTGTCCTTTAATTAGATTAAAAATCTAGTTTCTTCCAGGTGTGCTGTCTGCTCATGAGAAACCCAAGAACAGTAGCCCAACAAAAGAGGAATCCCACACAAAATTGGATAAACAGAGCATTCAAGGAACTGAGTCCACTTCAGAGAATGACAGTGGCTCCCGTTATGAATATGAAGATTCAACCTTTGAATCTACTGATGAGTCATCCCATTCCGAGGATAATTTCAGTGCTCAATCTGAGGAGTCCCATAGTGAATCAAAATCTGAATCCAGTTCTAAAATTAGTGAGTCCAGTGAAATTAGTGCAGACTCAGAATCTGAATTTAACTATTTAGAACCTTCCAAGTCCCTTCCTGTACATGTGCGGGAGAATTCTCAGCCAAACAAAAAGCAAAATAAATTATCTATCAAGGAAGCAGATTTTCAGGCCAGGAATTATCTCAGGCGGTCAGATAGAAGAAATGGATTGCAGACTGAGATGAAAACAGGGTCTGGTGGCGTGGAAAGCGAGCTGCGTACTAAGAACAGGAAGTTCAGTCGAGAGCCTTTTAGTGAGAATTGCAATGGGAAGAGAAAGGCTCAGGCAGAAAAAAGTAGGGCATACAAAGAAAAACAGGATGAAAACCTAGAGATCCAGATTGGGAGTCCGAAGCTCCCAGAATTAGAAACGGAAGAATACAGTGGGGAGAGAAAGAGACTTGTATTTAAGAAAAAAGAGCAAAATGAGAAACGTGAACATCACACTAAGAAAAAGTCTCAGAAAGTTCTTCCTGGAAAGGTGCAAATTAAGAAGCCTCCAGCACAGAAGAGCAGATCTTGCCCCAAAGAGGAGCTGGACACCAGAACTGGGCAACCAACTGGGCAGAAACAAAGATTTGACCAACCTGATTCATGTCCTGGATATATGAGACCTATCAGAAAGAATACTGTTTCAATGGCCCCCCAAAAGGGAGCAAGGAATGGGAAGGCAGATGTGCAATCACAAAAAAGTGAGCTGAAAGATGGTAAGGCAAAATATCCTCAAAAAAGAGAGATTCAGACTAGGAGAAGCAAGTTGCTTGCCGGGAACAGCAAGGTGAACATCCAGAGAAATGATTTACATGCTGTAAAGAACAGCGTGGATGGCCAAAAAAGAGAACCACCGCCTGGGAAGGGCAAGATAAATGTTGGGAAAAGTGGATGGCCTGATGGGAGACTGAAAAAAACAGTCCCTGAGGCCAGAGAGAGAGATGTGGAGAACAGCAGACCTGCTTACACGTGGAAAGTACCAGCTACTGTCTGGTTTGGCCCAGCAGAAAATGCAAGCAGCTTTCCATTCGGCGGGATGACTGAATTACTGTATGGCCAAACAGCTTTATCAGATAAAAGAAAACCATGTGGAACAAATCCAACTTTGCGTAGTAACCAGGGGCCAAACATCCAGGCATGGAGTAAAATAAATTCATTACATCTGAAGAAGAACTACCTTCCACACATTGGTGTCTCATTTCAGGAGAGGAAGTCTTGGTCACCACAAATAAACAACCCCACTGAAATATATACCTCAGATGTCTCATCTTCCTGCCCAAGATGTTCCCAGTGCTGGTGCAAGTGGTTTCATCATAGTCTGTGAAAATATGCCCAAGTGCTGGACACTTGTTGCAGAGAACGAAAGTTTCCACGTATAGCAGCTTTTCAATAAAGAATGGTTTGAAAGTCAGGTTTGGTTTCTATTACATGTTCCTACTCCAGGAGATAGGATGATGATTACAGATGCAGCAAGGGAACTTCTGGTGCTTAGGCTAATGTGAACAAGAGTGAATGAATGCCATCTTTGAGTGTCCCTGTTCCAGAGTTCTATCCGGGTCTATAGAGTAGGTAGTAACTCCGCAATGATGTCACGGAGCCAGTTCTGTTGGTGGCTCTGTGAATGCCGCCATCTTGGATTTTGCTTCTGCGCATGCACAGAAGCTAGTTTTTGAGTGCCGCATGTGCGCTTGCTTGCACGCTTTGTGCGCTCGAGGCGCAACCCTGAGCGAACCGGCAGTAAGAAGATTCAGAAGCCACCTCTGCCCTGTTCTCCTTGCTACTTAAACTAACATGAAAACAATGCTGAATTTTTGAGACGTGGGGTTCACACAGAATGCTTATGTCTTTATAATTCTGGAAACCTACCCTTTGTATAAAAAGAACTAGAGAAGTGGTTGGGTTGATGGGCCTGGACCTTCTTTCTCTGTCTATCACCAATCAGAAATACCCAGCCAGGCTTCCTGTTTCCTGGGTTAAGGATTTAGTTCTGAAAGGATATATTTCATATCCCAAGTCAGAAACGTGAATTTTACTATATTTCCTGAGACTTTGAATAGGGGTAATGGAACAGAGCAGAAATGATTGTTCAAAGTGTTAATAAGATCTCCCTCACGATCTCTTAGATTTATCTATAAGGGAATGATACGCTGCCTTCAGAAATAACTCATGTGATCCAATAGCTTCACAGGATATTCTGTCTTTCTAGTCTTCTAACTTGTATTCTGAGACATACCTGCGTATGAGTCTTACACTCTGAGTAAAAGCAAGAGATGCTTTAAGTATTATACTTGACAGGACACCTGCAATTCAGCAACATGAAAACTTAAAAGAAACATCTATTAGTTTAATCTACAAGAATGGTGCAGCTATATTTTTCATATGACAAGCAATGCGGATTTAGATCCTTTAATTTTATAATTAATGCTTAGATGTACCATTTGTATTCAGTCTTATGTCTCATTTAGTATTAGACTAATTCAGAGTTCAAAATAAATATTGTCCACCTGGTCATAAAATCCTTTGAAGCATTGAGCAAGTTGATTTTGTCATGCTGGTGAAACGACCTCCATATTTAGTGCACGTTCGGAAGGGAAGTAGAAAAACTCAAGTAAAAAATAAAGCAATGTGTAAAAATCAGACAAGTGGACACTATGCCTGAAATTTCTGCCATAATCTAGTAGTCAAGTAATTACTGTCATACTCCCGTCCTATGATCATGCCCATGGAAAGAAAATGTATACAGTCATAGGCGTATGCCTCTAGCATTGCTACATAGATAATATCTATGACTACACTCTAGCAATGACCAAAACCAAAATAACACAACATAAAGTAACACATGCCAAGAAAGGAAAGCACTCAATGCATTGTCCATTTTACTTAGCTTATACACTTGCCAAGTGATTGCAGAACACACACAGCTCTCTTTTGATAGAAGTTCAAGACTTACTCAGGAAGGAGAAGATTCTTGATAAGCAGTCAAAGAAAGGGAAGGCACTGAAACATGGGATATATGATCTCACTCTGGTGGAGACGGGATTGGGGAGCAGGATACTGGAGTTCTTCAGTTCAGAATAAAGGCAAAAATAAATCCCCAGCCTGTTTAGTCTCATTAAAAAAAAAAAAAGCAATTTCCCAATTACCCACATAATGCAAACTTGCTTTCCTTAGCTACTGGCTAGAGGAAGAAGTAGCACTAAGAAGATGCATCTTGTAGCTTTTTCTCCTCCCACATCAGAGATTCCAGGATCCTACAGGTTGCAAAAGGACCCATAGTTTGTCGCTGGTTCAACTCCAAGTTCGAACTATTTATTTATTTACTTACTTACTTACTTATTTTCCATGCCACCCATCTCACTAATACAGTGACTCTAGGCAGTTTACAATATATTAAAAAGTTAAAAAGTGCTAAAAAAAAACAATTAAGATTAGAATAAAAAGTTAAAAATTAAAAGCCAAAATAAGATGACATTTTTCTGGGAACACGCTGGTACACATTAAAAAATGAAATTCTGAGGCTCGCTCTCAAAAGAAAATAAATATATACCCCAATATAGATAATGGGCAGCCTAGGGGTAAGATTCTTCTCTACCCCATCAGCCACCCCCAATGAAGCAGGTTCCTGTCAGGGCCCCAGGCCAAGCACCAAAGCCAGGTTTTTAGGCCCTTCGGGAAAGCCATGAGTGTTGAGGTGGATCTCATTTCTGATAGGAGAATATTCCAGAGGATGAGGGCCACCACAGCAGAATAGGCTCTTCTCCTGGACTCTGTGGGATCTCAAATAGACCCTTTTCACTGGAACAAGTAAGATGGATTAAATTCCATTGAGACAAAGTTGTTCCTCAGATACTCTGGATCCATGCCATAAAAGGTTTTAAAGATAATGACCACCACCAATAAGCTGTTACTCTACACCAGGGCTGTCAAACATGTAGCCTGTGGCCCGGATGCATCACGTGCTGGCGATGCCCATGCCCGGTTTAGCAAAGGGGAAAATAGTTGTGATAGATCACGTGATGAAGCAATTTTGACACCCCTGCTGTACACTCTCACAACTGCCACATTTGAACCAACAAGGAGTAATGATCTGGTTCATTTTATCTCATTGGCAATCCCAATGGACTGTTTCCTCCCCCCCCCCGCTCTCCCCTTCCTTCTTCCTTCTGTTCTCTACACCTACACCAGGGGTGTCAAACTCGCATTGTCACATCATTGTCATGTGATGTATTGCAACTATTTTCCCCTTCACTAAACCAGATGTGAGCATGGCCAGCACAGGATGCATCTGTCCTGCGAGCCGCGAGTTTGACAGCCCTGACCTACACAAACACACAAGGGTGCTTTGTCTCTGCTTTGACCACAACTGTACCTCATTTCAGCCATTTTGCTACAGTTCAGAGCAGGGGTGGGTTCTAACTTACCTCGCCACCAGTTCGCTGCCTCCTGTGCCGTGTGGGTGCACCTTGCACACGTGTACAGTAGAAACCCCCCCAAAATTATTTTTTTTAAAAGGCTGAAAACAAGATGGTGACGCATGCGCAGTTTTGAAAAAAAAACAGATTAAAAAAAAAAATCCGTCCCCCAAAAAAAGATGGCAGCGCCCACGGAGCAGAACCGTCACCAGCAGCCTACTACCTACTCGGTAGAAGCGTTCCGAACCGGTAGGAACCCACCTCTGGTTCAGAGCCAGTGGATATGGTCTGCCAGAGATTTGCTTGAAGAATGCTGGTAACATTTCTTGCCTTCTCTTACTGGAATGGGGCTTCTGCTAAATCCTAAGACCTCTTTACTTCATGCAATATTCAGTGTAATTTTGTATCCCCTATTTTTCATGTGAAATCTTTTTTGCTTAACACTGTTTTTTTAAATTGACTTTTTATGGCATTAGAATCATAATTTCAAATGGACTGTAACTTAAGAGCATCGCTTATAATTTTTGCAGTAACCTCTATTTTTAAAGGGAGGTTGGACATTATTCTTTTTGCACAATATCATTGTTTTCTTAGTCTATTGTTCCATTACTTTACTTCTGTGATGTTTACACTTCTTTTCATTTCTCTGTTTTTGTTGTAAGCTGCCTAGAGTAGCTTCCTGGCGAGATAGGTGGCAAATAAAATTAACAAATAAATAAAATAAATAACATCTTTTGTGGATCCAATAAAGCAGGGGTGTCAAACTCAAGACTCGGGGCCCAGATCTGGCCCGTGGGGTACTTAGATCTAGCCCAGAAATAGTGTAGGGCAGGCCTGCGGGTACCTCTGCCAGCGAAAACACAGCCCTCCCGAGCTCTGTTTCTGACAGAGGGTTGCAGGAGGCTGTCCCAGCCGAAAACGGAGCGCAGGAGCCTGTTTTCTCTGGCAGAGTGCTGGAGCCACAGGTATCCCAGACACGAGTGATGTCAAGCTGGCCACACCCACCCTGACCACACCCACCCTGGCCCCCGAGGTCAAACACAATCCTGATGTGGCCCTCAATGAAATTGAGTTTGACACCCCTGCAATAAAGTAAATAAACTGAGTGAATAAACTCAGTGTCCATGTGTTATTTTGAATGCAGAAACCAAGCAGGGCATCTATATGATGTCTTTGTTAATTATAATTCTTATACCTTCACTACAGAAATTAGTAGACAAGGCACACACTACCTATTCATTATATCCTCCTATTCATTACAGGATAATCATCGCTTATTAACATCCAAATCTACAGTTTGGCTTGTGAATATTTATGTATTTTCAACCCAAGACACGAGCAAGAATAGAAAAGGACTGTGTTTTGCTCTTGCTTAATTTGTTGTTAAATCAGCTGTTATCCGCACAAACAGGAAAGACTTGCCTGATTCCTATCCAAACTTAGTTCTCTGTAGCTCACGTTGATTCAATGGCTATATACTCATTTTGGAAGACAGACATCCCTAAAGGAAGGACTATTACTACTGCTTCTGTTTCTGCTTCTACTATTTTCCTGAAGCATCACCTTTTGGCAAATGTATTAATTTATAAATAAAACTCTCCACCTATTGTGTTCTATCAGAGGATGCATAAAATATTCATTTAAAAACCCAGAGAGCAGGGATCAGAGCTGGCCTTGAAGCTGCTTACTGAATTGCCCCATAATTCCAAGGGGTTATACCTCAATTCAAAGAAAATACTACACTGCGCAGGCTGCAAGACAGCTTAAGTCCAAGACAGGTCAAAGCCCCCTAAATCCTAGCAAACAAAACTGCATCTTTCAATGGCACACAGTAAAAGTTCCACAGTTTAAAAAAAATATTTTACAGTTTCATTCATTCTTTTTTGGTTAGAGAGCATCACCTATTTCTAAGTGTAACTTAGAAGTTAAACTTCTAAGTGAGTTATTAACCCCTGAATGTAAACGTTAATGAATGCAAGTTTGGGTAATGCAATATTAAGTTTAAAGCGAACTGTAAATCGATACCGGGTCATATTTAGTGCAACTCAACATTCAGTTAATGAGAGGCTAGTTTCTACAATGTTGTAGTTGAGGATTTAGATGCTGCTATTCTTGGAGAACAGAAAGATTCTGTCAGAGGAAAACAATACAAACTCAAAAAACAAGAGGTTCATTACTAATCAGAGCAAAAATTTAATGTAAATAAATGACATGAAGGTGGTCATAGCAAAGGTAAAATAGGGCAAGATCCTGAATTTATGATGTGCAACGTTATACAACTCAGAGAGGAAATAAAAGAAACAAGTAACATTATATCACCTTTTTGTGCTTTGCAAACTTCTTCAAGATGTTTTTGTTTGTGTGAGTTTATCGTTAGGAATGATATTTAGAAGTTTTTTGTTTTGATTTTGATTTCAATAATTACTCTGTCCTTTGTTAACAATAAATGTAAACAGTAAGTATATTCTTTTTGTCCCTTATTGTAATATTTCATTAATATACATGTACAAATTTGTTTAAATATTTTCATAGCCTATTGCAGAGGTGTCAAACTCGATTTCAGTGAGGGCCACATCAGGGTTGTGTTTGACCTTAGAGGGCCAGGGTGGGTGTGGCCAGGGTGGGTGTGGCTAGCTTGAAGTCACTTATCTCAGGGGCGCCTGTGATGGCCCTAGCACTCTGCAGTGAAAACAGGCTCCTGAGCTCCATTTTCGGCTGTGACGGCCTCCTACAGCCCTCAGCCAGAGAGAATGTTGCTCACAGCCCTCCCAAGCTCGGTTTTTACCAGCAGAGGCACCGCAGGTTGGTCCTTTGCTGTTTCCAGAGTGGCCCTGCGGGCCAGATCTAAGCACCCCAGGGGGCAGATCTAGCCCCTGGACCTTGAGTTGACACCCCCGGCCTATTGGTTCCCTCAAGTTGGGAGCCCATTTTCTATGGATATATCATGGAGAATTTGAATAATGTCACCATTTTGTGGGATTCATTAACTGCACTTGCTGGCCTGGAGATCCCCCCTCTACTCCCATCTCCCTGGACCATGACCAGAAGCCCTGGCTTACACCCCTGACATCATAATCTGCACAATCTTGCCATTGGCTGCAGCACCTGCTGGTCAAAAGGGGATAAAGGTAAAAGGATGATGGAGAGCTCCCACTGTCCTTTCCTGCATTCAAGGCAGTCAAGAGGCAGAAACAGAGGCCTTTACAGGTATGAAGAGCTCAACACATATGGCATGATTTCATGTGTTCTTGTTCTTCTGAAACAATAAATACATTGAACGTGGGTGTCTATAGAAACAGGTTCAACCATTTTTAAGCCATGGCTTAAATATCCAGGGCAATAACTGGAAAAAAAGTAAGAATTAGAGACATTAGAAGACAGAGTGGAAAAGGAAGTTTTGGTTTGGTTTGATTCTTAACAACTGCATTATTTCACCTTATATTTAACAGTGCTGTGATGGATGGCTGTGGCTAACAAATCCAGATATTTGTGAATTGTACAGATCTACAAGGCATATCTTTGATATTTTATAACTCAGCTGGCATACATTTATGTAAAAGAAAAACCTCACTGATTTCAATGAAATGTACTTCACAGAAAATAATATGTATAATCACTGCATTAATTTCTAAGAACTCCTAGTTGACTTTGCAGAGATTCTAAATCTATTGTAATACAATATCCTACCCCCTCTTTGACTCGGTTCTTTTAGCACAAAACGTATAGGTCAGCTGACCTAGCTCAGTGATAGATCTCTCATTTTATTAGAAAATTCCAGAGTCAGTCCTCAGTATTTCCAGGTGGGACTGGAAAATTTCCTGCCCCTGCAACCAGTCAGTGTTCATAATACAGCATTAGATGAATCAACCTGATTCAGTGTGAGGCAGCTTCCTATGGTGCACAAATTATTGCCAATTATGGATGATGTGTGACAGAGGTAGGATAGACATGTGCTACATGACTACTACCAGCAAAATAGACTATGGAGATCAGGCAGCAATGATATTTCCCCTACTTTGCAAAAGGTGGCAGCTTTCTTCCAGGTCTCATGAGTTTGCAATGGACTTTCTGACCATTGCTTTGAATTCAAAACAGAGTTTCTTACAAACTAAGAACTCTTGCAGAATGGTGAGAGCAATTCGTTTTGAACTCAAAGTAAGCGTTTCAAACTCAAAACCAAGCATTTAAAAATGTTTCAGATTCAAGATGTTTTCTCCACCCCTAGTGGAGCCTCAAGATAGTGGTGTGGTGCTTCAGGAAGGAAGGCTCGAAGGTTGTGGTGCTTGTCTTAATTTTTAAGCTAAAAGGAGTGCGGTGGTTCAGGTGGTTAGGAGAACGCTGGGTTGACAATCAGCAGAGACTTGGTTGCTGCCTCATGGTTGGGGTGACTCCTGCTGATCCATCAGTTCAAAAGTGGACGACCATGAGTAGATAGATGGGTACCACTTTGGTGGGCTACTTAACAGGGACAGGAAAGGAGTCCCCAACTGGGCACCTCTGGACAACGGGGATGTCACTGTTCAATCCTTTCAACCTGGAAGCACTTTAGTGCTCCCCACACAACAGTAATAGTAGTAGTAGTAGTAATACATTGAAAAGTAGTGCCATATCTTGAGTGTCTTTGCTGCAGAATTATTTTACATCTGGTGACGGCTATCTGTTCTTCTGCAAGTTCAATTTCCCTTTCATCTTCCTCAGGAAAGGGACTGATATTTTTGGTATAGTCTCCCAGTACCAAGTCCTATTTATTCAGAGCAAAAGTTGTATACTGGAATGGCCAGACGGCAGTGTAAATCTATAGCACGTATCACAGTCAACTCATTTTCTCTCTTGATTTCCAGCCGGCCTCACCAAAAAGAAATAACACCATGGTGGATTACTACCAAGCACTCAACGTCCCACAAACTGCCTCCTCAAATGATATTAAAAAAGCGTAAGTAGCCCTTGCTCAGAGCTCCCTTTGACTAGCTGTGAAGCTAAAACTACCTTCCATTTGTGTTGGGCTACACAGTTACAGCTGTCATGACTTAAAGCCAGTACATATCACTGTTTGTAATGTGTTTGTTGAAGGTGGTTGGAATTCAACGCCTTTGGGAGAGTTCCAGTTTGGAGAAGACTGTGCAGAAACTTGTCATTTCTAAATATTCTGAACTGAAAGCTTGAATATACACCCAGTTTGAATGTTTGACTGTGCACCCGTTTCAACTGCGTAATAGGTATCTTTGCATTTTTGGGAAGTGTTTTTGAGATTAAAATGGAGATGTTTCAAGCTCAAACACTTTCAAAATGCTCTAAATGGCCAGTCGGACACATGAACTAGCACTCCAAGTAAGGTGTAGTATTTCAAACAATTCAAATTCAAAACAGTTTGTGCACTCCTACTAGATATTGTATGAGATAGGAACTACAACATATAGTTAAGCATTCGTTAGTGTTTGTTGGAAGAAATATCCTTCTGGTTTCAGTTCCAAGTGCGAAAAGGATACTGGAAACATAGTGGCTGCTTGGAAAGATGGTTTTAATGGTGGACAGGATCACATGCCTTGAAGATCTTGTTGTGAAAAGGGGGAACAAGGGGGGGGAGATGCTGAGAGTGCCTGAGTTTTATACCCTCTC
>JANHFT010000001.1:437741-449001 GCA_032467955.1 Pseudoxenodon macrops | reverse complement strand
CCAGATGAATACCTGGTAGGCAGATTTCCCCCCTATTTTCCTCCCCAAAAACTCAGGTGCATCTTATACTCAGGTGCATCTTATACTCCGAAAAATACGGTATGTCCCTGAGTCATTTCATCTAAATCACCCGGCCTGCGAGCCAGACACGTCACGCGCTAGCCACACCACCACCCAGTTTGGCAAAGGGGGGAAAAGTCCCAATATGTTGTGTGACACCGCCATGACGATGTGGGTTTGACAGCCCTAATCTAAATGCTTCATAAATAAAATATTCCTTAAAATTAAATAATTTATAAAATTGATTCCATGATACTTTTGGGTAGTTTTATTATAAATATTTGTCTTTCATTTGATATCCTGTTGCAGAAATATTATATTAGCTTTCTATACTTTTATGTAGCTTCTCCATAAAAACTGCAGTTAAATGGGCATTGCTCAATGCTGCTATTTTTGATGCCCTTACATATGTGCTCATATGTCCTCTCCAATGCTGACTCACTGCTATGCTGTTACAGCAGTTCACAGAATGAAAATTTGGAAAGCTTGTGGGATAAGAAGGATGCCCTTTTGCATCATCAATGGGAATAGCCATTGAGTAACTTTATTGTTAGTTGCTGGAAATAAATAATTAATTCTGTCTCTTGAAGGTTGAAAAGCTTTGGCTCCAAGACTGAATAAAAAATTTTCAGGAACCAATACAAACTTTGCTGAAGTTTATCCCATTATCCACAATCAAGTAATTGTAATTAGGGTAAATAAGAACATTTCATGATGCCTGACATCAATCTTAAATTACCGAGTTTGACATTTTTATCTAGGTCATTTCTTAGCCATCGATCTGTGTGAAAAAAGTGTACCTTATTTGTGGTGCAAGACACACCTGCAGTTCAGACCTTTGCAAATGTATTCCCCTAGAGCAGTGATGGCGAAAAACGATCCTACGGGCAAACCGGAAGTTCGGGAATGGACTTCCAGTTTGCTTGTGGAGCCATTTTTTACCCTCCGGAGGCTTCAGGGAAGCATCCTGAAGGCTCCGGAGGGTAAAAAACCGCCCAACAGGCAAACCGGAAGTGACTCCGATTTGCCTGCTGGGCCGTTTTAAACCTTCCGGGGACTTCAGGGAAGCCTCCTGAAGCCTCCGGAGAACGAAAAACGCCCCTACGGACAAACCGGAAGTCACTTCCGGTTTGCCTGTTGGGTCGTTTTTTTGCAGGGCAGTGCCTCGCGTGCCCTCAGAAATGGCTGGCACGCGTGCCATAGGTTCGCCATCACTGTCCTAGGTTATTCTCATAATTCCCCTCTTGCATGGCTTTCTGGTCTTTGGAGGGACAGTTGTCAATCAGTCTGTATGAAGCGTAGAATGGGCTGTGAGCTACACTGGGTGATACTGTGTTAGAGATAATATTGTTTTGGGTATTTCATTGACGGTGTGTTTCTGAAAAACTCTAATGTGATAACTCATTCTCCTTGGCTTGTTGCAAATTCTGAAAGTTATTCTCTGGGTTACCCTACTACAAACTGTTAAAAAGTGCCTTGTCTTCTCCTCTATCTCCTAATCTAGTTTCCCTGCATAACATAAGTGGACACAATGATGGATTACTACGAAGCTCTGGGGGTGCCCCGCAATGCCACTCCAGATGACATAAAAAAGGCGTGAGTTGCATTCTTTCTATTTCTACCAGAGGCCATCCACATGAGTGCCAAGATAACACTTTTCTCAATCTTGTGCCTAGCGTGTTCTATCATAGCCTGTAATCTCATGGAATGGGATCCCACACAGGTATATACTACCCTCTGTGTTGTTATCCACAGGTACAGAAAGAAAGCCCTGCAATGGCACCCAGATAAAAACCCAGATAACAAGGAAGATGCTGAGCAGAAGTTTAAGGAGATAGCAGAGGCCTACGAGGTTTTGTCTGACAGTAAGCAAATGCTTTTGGCTTTTTCCCCTCATCCCTCAGCCATTTTGACTGCTTTAGTCTCTATCCAAGATATCGGCCAAATAGGTGGGGCTATTTACTTACTTATTTGATTTTTATGCTGCCTTTATAGTTTTCATAAATAACTCAAAGGAACCAACATACCTATTTCCTCCTTTTACTTTCCCCACAACAACTGTCAGCCCCCTGTGAGTTCGGCTGACAGAAAATTATCTAATTGGGACCTGGTTTCTAGGCTGTTGCCTTAACTACCAGGCCGAACTGGCCCTCATTTCTGCAGCAAATGCAACATTAACATTTCTTAATATTAATTTTATCAATGAAAAGCAAGTTAGAAGAGAATAGAACATGTTCCCATATCCAGTTTGGGAACCTAATTGTTAAATGAAAGAAGTAAGTATGTTGAGGTTTTGAAGAAGAAAAATTCCCCATGACCCAATTTTTGAGTGGAGACCACATAGCTACTTAAGTCAAGTTTATTTAAGCAGCACTGGGAACAAACCACACGATTCTGCTCCCGAAAGGAGGGTAGAAGCAACTTTAAATAATTGTATAATAAATGTTGATCAGTAAGTATGTCAAATGGCAATCAAAACACGGCTTAGATTTTATATTTATAGAGGGATTAGCAGAATAATAAAGTGGAGGTCAGCATTAGTTAGTTTTTGTGGTTACTTTCTAGTTCCTGTTTAAAAATACAGCTGCTGATTTAAGATAACTTACGAGCCAGCATCTGCAAAGCCTAAGCAGGCCATTAAAGAGGCTTATTTTTGTTCCGGGACCTTAGTAGTTTGGAGATCTTGGTCCAGATATTGGTTTTTCTCCTTCAGTGTTAAGTGTGCTCATATTCTAGAAGACCTTTGACTTTGGGGCAAGTTGTTCAAACAAAATTTTAATTTGTTTAAAAATTTTAACAAGTTTTTAAATGGAGTTCTTTTAAGATTAAAAACTCCATTTGACCAATTTCTCTCAATTTCATTTCTCAGCTGCACTATGGTTCTAACTTGGGCTGGGTGAAATGATGTAAACATTAAGGCAACAGCAATTCTCTGAGCGCTTTGTGAAAAGACCATGATTACTTAAGACAACTTGGCTTTTTACTATAGGTAGTCCTCAAGTTACAATCACAATTGAGCCCAAAATTTATGTTGTTAAGTGAAACCATCGTAAATGTGAATCAGTTGTCAAGCATCTGAATGTAAACCATGTAACCATGGGGATGGTGCAATGGTCATAACTGTGAAAAACAGTCTTAAGTCACTTTTTTCAGTGCCGTTTTAACTTCAAAACAGTTGCTAAGTGATGTGTTGTAAGTTGAGGACTACCTGTACTTCTTGAAATGGATATCTGGGCTTTAACAAGAGCTCAGACCAATTTAATCTCAATAATACTTCTTGCGTTGAAATTGATGTGTTCGACCCATGTTCAGGTTAAAAGAAGAAATGCTTGTTCCAGACCCACACATTTCTAAAGGGGTAATTATTAATTCAAGTGGTTTCTTCTTTCAGAGGGCAAGCGCGAAGTCTACGACCGATATGGCAAAGAAGGGCTCATTGGTGCAGGTGAGGATTTTGTTGAACTAAGGTGAAGGTAACCTGGGTGCTTCAAGATGGATGATTAAAAGGAATATAATAATCTGTACTGCCAAGAAAACTGGGGATTGATGGGATGAGAGTTCAACAAATGTTGAAAGAAGGAAATCATTAGCCTCTACTACTGTACAAAATCTTTCAAGTCCAGAATGTTTGGAACTCAAAACAGTGTGTTTTAAGTTTGAAATGGCTGTTTGGGTTTTATTGAAAATGGCCAAATGTGTTTCCTCCAAACACACACACACACTCACACACACACACACACACACACACACTCACTCACTCACACACTAGATGTATGATAAACAGTTATCCATGGGCAGATAACGTTCTAACACTTCAAGGAAGTGTGCTTTAACTATACCGATACACCTTGCAAGAACACACCTTTCAAATGCCTTGCATAGTGGTTCTACACAGACCTAGCAAGGTGGAGAACAATTTTCTAATTTGTGTGTGAGTTTGAGACTTGGGAAGAGAATATGAGAGAGGTCTTCTTTGGCTGTGGAACAAAATTATGGGAACTTTTGTGCAAATCCAGCTTTGTAAAGTTTGACTAACTAAAATCTCATTGTGTCCAGGAGGTTGCTCTGATTTATTAGCTCTCCGTTTTTTTGTAAATAGGTTTATCCAACATTAGGCTTTTGCCTTGTTCTTAGGTTACCAGCTGCAAGCCAGTGTTTTTATAAGCTATTTGCCTGTGCCTGCAAAAATGGCTAGCTGCAATCCACTGCTAGCAAACGTAGTAGCCATGGTGTAATATTCTCAATTTTCCAATATTTCAGCATCTTTGCTTCTGTACACCTACAATACATATCACAGCTTTGTCATATTCTTTCTTGGCTTTTTAAGCAGACACATTAATACTGTTTTTCACTTTTCCTAGCTGGTTCTGCTGGTTCCAGGGCTCATCCAGGACCAGAATTCACGTTCACTTTCCGTAGCGCTCATGATGTCTTCCGAGAGTTTTTTGGAGGGCGAGATCCCTTTGCTGACTTTTTTGGTAAGTGGCTATTTGTAATGTTCAAACTAGGTTTTTTTTTCCCCCTGGGAGAAAAATGGGAAAGAAAAAGGCTCAGATGTAATTTTCTTTTGATGCAAAATAGCCAGTTCTGAAAGAAGATAAGGAACTGTATCAATAGCAATTGTACTTAGACTTCTATATCGCTTCACAATGCTTTACAGCCATCTCTTAAGTAGTTTACAGAGTCAGCCTATTGCCCCCAATAATCTGGGTCCTCATTTTATCCACCTCGGAAGGATGGAAGGCTGAGTCAACCTTGAGCCAGTGAGGATCGAACTCTTGGCAATGAGCTGAATTAGCCTGCAATACCCCTGCGCCATCTCAGCTCATCAAGAAGAAAAAAAGAAATTGACTAAGATTAGTCCAGAGATAGCTAACCTTTTTCTTCTTGTGTGGCAAAAATGGCAGTGGTCGCTAGCATGCGCACACAACACTCACACTACACTGCGCCTGCACATGCATGCCCCCCCTTGGGGCGTTTTTTCGCCCTCCAGAGGGTTCAGGAGGATTCCCTGAAAGCCTCCGGAGGGTGAAAAACAGCCCAAAGGGATTTCTGCTTTGCCCGTTGGGCTGTTTTTCACCCTCCAGAGTCTTCAGGGAAGTGTCCTGAAGCCTCCGGAGGGTGAAAAACGGCCGAAAATCAAGGCCAAAATCAGCCTGCACAAGTGCACTGGAGCTAACAGGATAACGCCTCGCATACCCTCAGAAATGGCTCCGCGTGCCACCACTGGATTAGACCAAAAGCATTGAGAACATTTTTTTCTTGTTTTCCTTCTTGGAAACTCTAATCATTTATATTACTTTTTCCTATAATATGGAGGCATCTTCTCACTCACCTTAACTCCCATAAGGACTGAGCAGTTAATTCCAGAACACACAGGTTATACCTGCATACAACTTGAGGAGGTTACTCTGTGGTGGGATATCTTGGGAACTGTGGATGCTTCCACCTCTTTGTTTTATTCCAGATGATCCATTTGCAGACTTACGTGGACCTGTACCCCGGCATCCTGCCGCAGGGCCTTTCTTCTCCCCTTTTCCTGCATCGGGTAAGAAAAGAGCAGTTGGAACATAGGTAGTCCTCAATGCATGATCACTTTAAGGATCAACATTTTCATTGCTAAACAAGTCGATTGTTACATGAATGGCATCCAATTTTGTGACCCTTTTCGCGATTGTTGTTAAATGAATCTTGCAGTCATTAAGCGTATACCACTTCCCCCACTGACTTTGCCTGTCGGAAGCCAGCTGGGAAGGTCACAAATGGTGGTCACATGACCATGGGACGCTACAACTATTGTAAATACATGACAGTTGCCAAGCACCCAAATTTTGATCATGTGACAATGCGGATGGTGCATCGATCATAAGTGCGAGGAGCAGGCATAAGTCACATTTTGAATGCCATGGTAACTTTGAATGGTCACTAAATGAATGGTTGTAAGTCAAGGACTATTTGTAGTTTCTTCCTCCTTTTCCTCTTACTGGGTTCGGCCAATTGTTACTTAATGGTTTTAAGCCTTTTTTGTCTTTGTAACAGCCCCAACCTTCCTGTTGCCTACCCTGGAATCTCAAAATAAAGCTTTGTGTATCAAGTAACAATTCCCTTGCTGGAATACTTCCTTTTCTTTGGTTCCGGGGAAGGCTGTGCCGTCCCTTGCAAATTATTCTGGTGCTTTCTCTCTCATAGAGTTCTTCGCAACTTCGATTGGTCCGGGACTCAATGCAGGGATGGGCTTCCGCTCTGTCTCCACTTCAACAAGGTTCATCAACGGCAGGCGCATCACTACCAAGAGGTAAGTTTTAACTTACCATTTATTTATTTGTCACCTTAGTGGGCCACCCATTCTGGACAGTGAATCTCTTTGTGTATTAGTGTTTGATGGGCATTTTAATCTGGTTCGTTCTTTGTTTACCTTTCTGTCAACTTCTGGTCTTGTAGGGCAGATTTGGGATCCTCTTCCAGGATGTTCAGGCCCATTCTTTCATCATGTTTCTGGAGCCTAACCATTTTTTGCTTCATTTCTACTGTTTTGTTTCTGCTTCCTCTTAAAGAGCTTCATATTATGTAACTCACGGGTGTCAAACTCTGTATGCCACATGACATATTGTGATGTTTTTTCCCCTTTGCGGAGCTGGGTTGGGCTTGGCCTGCGCATGACGCATCTGATCCGCAGGCCACCAGTTTGACACCCCTGATATAACTCATCCATTTTCCATAGTGGAGGCTTGTTACTCACCCCGTATAAAAAGCCTGCAGTGAGATGCAGACTTGTTCACCCATCATAGTAAAAAAACAATGTGGCTTGTTTTGTTTGGGGCCCGAGCAATTTAAGTTTAGGATGCTTTGTGCTCTTAGCCAACCATGCTTTACATTTTAAGTAATGATTAAATAAACTATGTTTTAGTGCAGTGTGGTAATCAGGTCATATTGGTACATATTGATTTGGACTAATATCCATCTAGCCCAATCCTGTTGGATACTGGGATATAGCTGTATTTCAGAGTTGAGTGTGACAAATGCCTTGATGAAGGACTGTCCTGAAAATATTTTACTTTTTTAATGTCAATATTTTGGAAATGAAACCTTATGGAGCGCAGGGAATGGAGAGACAAGAAAAGCGATGGGGAGACCTGAATTATGCATAGCTTCTTTCTTAGGTGCACCCGTTTATATACAAGGTTTACTTAGAGGTGCGCAGCATTCAAATCCAAAATATCAAATGCTTGGATGTGGCATGGCCCACTCCTGTGAGTTGCTGCATAAAGGAGCCATACTCAAAACACAGCTGCATGGGCTCAGGAACCCTTGTCCTGTTTTAGATCTGAATACTGCATGGCTCCAACATAAGTGTGATATACATTTTCCACAAGGTACCTGGGAATTCCATTTTGTATTGGGATGCAATTGCTCTTGAGAAAAAACAAACATTTACTATTCAGGTGTGCTTCTGAATGCTGACATGACAGTTTTTCCCCCAGCCCAACTTTTCTTAGGGCATCATTGTTTATTTTTCTTTTTTTTCTCTTTTTTAAGAACCCCTGTAGGGCTCATTAGATCAGAAAGCAGGAGATAAGCTTACAAATGATTACAAGGCATTCTAAGCTTCTGAGTAGGTTTTTCAATTAAGGCAATTGACCCTATTAGCCAGCATTACAAAGCAACAAAGCAACAAATTTCCAGTGATTTGGAATTGGTCACATTTTAAACCAGCAATTAGAAGTTTTTTTATATTGTAGGGCAGGGCTGTCAAACTCATGGCCCGCAAGCCGGATGCCTCACACACTGACCACGCCCATGCCCAGTTTAAACCTGTGCCACTGGTGTTACAGGTTTAGAGTTGCTTCTTTAATCTGAGCAGAGAGAAAGTAATCCCCTTGAATGATTGGTAAATCAAGATCTGTTTCATAGATCTGCTGTTGTGTTTTTATTTTTATATTGGATGCTTTTTTCTGTGTAAAGCTGCTGAGAGTCCATTAGATTGCAGTGACACAGATGTGTTTTATTTAACTTTATTACTAGTTTATTCATTAGAAGTGAAGTGACTTCATGAAGATAGCACAGCAACCAGTTTTGAGACATGTTGAGTTGGTTTTATTTATTACATGGACTCAACATGGCTCAAAGTAAGCAGATATGCTGTCCCATAAAATAACTTCAGTTTTTAACCTCTCTCCTATTTATTAGGATAATTGAAAATGGACAAGAGAGGGTAGAAGTGGAAGAAGATGGAGAGCTGAAATCCATCCAGGTTAATGGTGAGTAGCTTTAGAGGAAGAGAACTCTGAATAGCTTAATAACTTCTTTATAGAAGTGCAGAATATTTTTGGCCTTCAGGGTGATAGAGGGTTGATGGATATATTTAAAAGGTTTCCATGACTAATCACATCACAGCAGTGATTCTGGGCTGCGTACGAAGTTAAAACAAAAGAATCCCAATAATAAATGTCTGAAGTTATAAACAACTCGCAGTAAAACAGAGCTGGCTCAGCAAACTTAACCTCTTGACCCAAATGTCTGGAGGAACAACCACAACATCACCAAAGTGAGCAGGACTGGATTTGGTCTTTTGGGATAATTGCATGGGGCAAAAAGCATGCATTAAACTTTTAAGTTAATGTGCCTGTTTTGCCCTTTATAGGAGCCCCCTCTAAAAAGTCCTTTTTATTTGTTTATTTATAATCCTGCCTTTTTTTAATTTTTACATATAACTCAATATCATATCCAACTTCTATTTTCCCCGACAACAACCCTGTGAGATGAGTTGGGCTGAGAGAAAGAGAGAATGACTGGTCCAAAGTCACTCAGCTGGTTTCATGGTTAAGGCAGGACCTGAACCCAGGGTCTCTTGCTTTCTGGCCTGGTGCTTTAACCACTAGATTAGGGGTGTCAAACTCACGTCACGTGACGTATTGCAACTTTTTTTCCCTTTGCTAAACTGGGCGTGGGTGTGGCCAGCACATGACGCATCTGGCCCACGGGCCAGGAGTTTGACACCCCTGCACTAGATCAAACTTTTTGTCTCTGAATTTGGGACTGTGCGCTAGAGGACATCTGGGGAGCATAGCACATGTGCTGGGGAAGCTACCTGAGTAGCCACCCATACAGCTGCCACAGCAGATTCGGTAGATCATATAATCCAAGCCTGCCTGCCTACCTGCAGAAGTCTGGGCTCTGGCAGATTGGATGTCAGCATACATCACCTCACATAGCTATACTTGCTGAGGAATTTCTGGCATTGTAATCAAGCAAAGGTTTCCTGAGCTGCTTACGTTTCTGGTTAATGCTATGTCAAGGTGGGTGCATGCACATGTGCAGTCATATATGGTGGAGGGAGAGGGATACTGGAGGATGACTTCCCCAGCTATTGACTGAAACATGTCCTTTGCAGGGATCCCAGATGACTTGGCATTAGGCTTGGAACTGAGCCGTCGTGAGCAGCAAGCGCTACAGAACCGCGCGCCGCCAGCATCCCCTCCAGTGACATCACCTCAACGCCCAGCGCCCAAGCGCCCATCCCCAAGCTCCTCCCCAGTGATCCTGTACACAGACAGCGATGAAGAGGATGAAGATCTTCAGCTTGCTATGGCCTACAGCCTGTCTGAGATGGAGGCCAAGAGCCAGCACAGAGCAGGTGCGAGAAGCCCCACAAAAAAGCAATCCAAAGGAAAGTCACACTTGCCACAAGGGAATCTTGTCATGGACAGCCAAGCGGGTGGTCCATCCAAAAGCCCCGCAGGGTCCGTGGGAGGGGAGGGAAAGGGGAGGGGCAAAACCAGAGACCCTTCACCTAAGAAGAAGAAGGACACTCAGTGCCACCTCCTGTGAGCCCACCAAGACTGTGTTTCATTGGCTGGTACGTTCTGGACCTTGGCCAATGGAGGGTGGGACCTTGAAGATGGCTCTGATTGGTTACTAAGAGGATAGCCTGCAGGTCCATCCAGTCGTTGAGCTAGTACCACCGAGTAAAGGGCAGGAGCAGATTCTGTAACTGGGTATGTGTAATTTGGCACGAAGGGGGTGGGTGGGGTTGTCTAGGCATCTCCTGGGCTATAGAGCCCTGGTTCCTTGTACAAATTCAGGTTGCACCCTCTAATTTGCTGTTTTATTGCATGGCTTACTGCATGGTCTGACTGTGTGGCCCTGCCGTTCTGCTGTACCAGAGAGATTTGTCCTGGGGAATTGTTATTGGCTGCTGCTCCTTGATTACTGTTATAGTTGAGCCCTGGGTAACATGAGAAGAAAATGTGATATTTAAAACCCAGGTGTTTTTTTAAACTATTCGGTGGAAGTGACTCAGTCCTAAATGAGGATGATTCTAGGGCATACTTAGGGGTTGGGGCCTTTTTCTGCCACCTTCTCCTCACCCTTACTACCAACACTGTGCCTTCCTTAGCTAGTAACTGTCTGGTTGGGTTTGCACAAAATGCTTAACCAGATCAGTTAAGGACCTAGTGGCTGCAGTAGCATACAATAGACTTGATTAATTCTAATTGTGGTTTCTTTAGTGTGTTATGTGTGAGCCCAGCACATTTCACTAGCTCATTATGTGAATCCAGAAAATGGATTAAATTTCTCATCAAGTTAAGCATATTGTGCAGACAGAGTTGTAATGTACAGTATATAGGAGATTAAAAACTCAACAGAATTTTGCTTCAAAGACCATCCAGGATGTTATAAAATCAGAGCAGCCATTCTCTACGGGCAGGTTTCAGTCTTCCAATAGCCCAGTTTGTGAATGTTTTGTCTTGGACAACCAAAAGGGGGGGGGGGAAAGGAGAGGGAACCAAGGCAAGAAATTTGCCATGCAGATCCATTCAGGTTACTGGTATCTCCCCACTGTGGGTCATAGTCCCACATTTTTATCTGCACAGGGGGGCAATGAATCTTACGATAACTTCACTGCTTGCATGACCCTTGTCCACAAATTGTGATCTCCAAATCAAACCACTAGTTGAAGAGGCCGTATATCTTTTTATTTATTGGCATGGCACTTTCTCCTGCAGACAGCACTCGCTCACTGCTCACTTTAACTATGGGTATCTTGTACCTGCTATTTCCTTCCCCCCCAACCCCTCCTCTGTTAATTACAGTAGATTCTCATTGTGTTTTGCTTAAGTTGCACCTCTGCTTTATGTAGTCACTCTCAGGATAACAATAAATACCCTGATGATCCACAAAGGAAGAAGGAGCTCGTAGG